>JAVJIF010030571.1:0-59474 GCA_038442645.1 Agave tequilana | reverse complement strand
TTCTAAGAATATGAAGGATACATGTATATAGAACAAATCTAATATACATTAAACCATGTTAAACTTGTGTTTGATACTATCTATTCATGAAAACCAAGATCGGTTAAATCAAAACCGAAAAACCAATAACATGAAACTTAAAACAAGTGTGTGTTGTGAACTTGAGCATATCACACTATCTATCTTTAACAATAGATTAACCATAAACTAGACAAAGTACCAAAGTCTTCCGATAGAGCGCCGTCTCCAAGTGACCGATCCAAACGTGATCCACCGAGCTGACTCCAAACGAGTGTTAGATATGAACTTGATGCTCGGGCTCTTGAATCACCATGTGAAAGCTCCAAATATCTTTGTTGAAGCTAATCACCTACAATATCTTGGTTAAATATCTAAAACTCAACATCACAAGATTATTAGTAAACTATAACTATTTGTTAATCATCATCAAAACTAGAGTGGAAGGCCTCGGGCCAACAAAAACAAAGCTTATTGTTTTATGTGAGACTCTGATATACTGATAATATAAAGGATTAGAGTAACTAACAGGAATGAGATAGTTGGTTATTGATTTCTTGAGGTGATGGTTTTACTATATAAGTTATGTCAATATGGATTGATACTTGATGTTCATGATGATTGATTGTATTGAAAACTATTGGCTGATGGATCAGGTACTATTGTATCTTAGTGCAGATGGATGAGATATTGATCAGTTCTAATATGAGATGAGTAATATTGAGCAGTATCTGAGCTTGTTTTGTATTTATGTTATTGAAAGTTACTGGAAAAATTGTCAGACCGTAACACATGTATTGTTCCATTGTTCTATCATTTATACGGTAATATTATCCACATTGTTATTATTACATCATTGATATTGTTATTGTCACTGTATCGTCCCAGTAATCAAAATGACATGGATATTGATTGTTATAAAATAATAATGTAAATTGACAACTTATACTGGGATTGAGAAAATTGATGAAGGAGACAATCTCTGTATTTTGTGTGGACTTAGGATACAAGTTTCGCAGCCGAGATACGATTTTATTGTAGGATTTCGGGAGATGACTGACATCCTGTATTGTTCATATTATTATTATTGTTATTGACTACCTAGCTGTAGGACCTGGTTCAGTATCAGGTGATTGGGCCGTGGCTCCGGGAATGTACGAAACCCATCTAAAACATGGATAATATCTCTTCAATTGATTTTAGTAATTTAGGATCCTGATTGATACATGTAGCAGGCGTAGTATGGGATGCGTCTATTAGATGTAGCAAGTGTTGTTCGCTGACATAATAAATAATAATGAACTGGTTATAGTATATTGAGACTGACCGTAATCACCTGACATTGCATATATATAACTATAATAGACATATGATTGTACACATGACCGAATTGTATACCAGACTAGTGGTATATGCTAGGTTACACGTCTTAACATTATTGATTTTTTTATCATGATATCAGTTATATATCGTTCATAGCTTTGTTCTTAAAATTAATTATTATGATCTTTTATTTTAGTTATCATGTTGTTATTTCTAACATTGTTATTATGCACGAACACCTTTCCTTTTACACACACACACTCATTAAGTTGCTTCTGACGACTCTGAATTCGCACGTCCAGGATTTTTGAACACCTTCTTATATTGTTCAGATGTTTGTATGATTGTACGCTTCGCGAGGAGTTGGAGTTCTCTCTTTTTAATTCTGGTATTCTTGCCTCTTTTTTTTGTTTCTATACTTTTCTTGATTTATGTATATCAGATTCAGTTTTATTCTATTATATGATATCATGTGTGGATACTTATATGTGATATTATAGTGATCATTGATTTATTATGGTTTAGATTTATAACTTGTTCAGGTTATTTAAGGCTTAACGTGCATACGTGGGGTATTTTCCTCGCGTATATACGTCCTGTGACTCTATTTTCGCATATTTTGGGAACGGGGTGTGACAGCAAGGACCTGATATAGGCTATAGGTTTAGACATTCAGAAATGATGAGAAAGATTGAACACTATGAACTCTTTTATTGAGTGTAATGGGTGTTACACGTAATAACGCTTCAAATGAAAGGAGTTTCATTGCATTTTGAGTGTCTTCCCGTCTTAATCAGCTAGAGTGTATGAGCCATTGCCTCCTTTGGCCACCACAATGCATGGGCCTTCCCAGTTTGGCCTGAGCTTCCCCACATTTCTCTCATTGGTTCTATGGATGACTCGCTTGAGGACTAGATCACCAACTTGGTCGTAGACCTTTACTTTCTTGTGATGGGAGTCTTTGAGTTGTTGATATGAAACAATGCATACCTGAGCTTCTCATCGTCTCTTATCTGATTGATCTTGAGCATGGAAGAGTTTGATGGCATTTTGGTCCTAGTCGATTTTCCTTGTACGGTGCAGGCATGCAGATGTCGATAGGGATGACGACCTATAAGCCAATGAGAAGAAGTTTCACTTATTGGGATACACTTTGTAGTCTTATACACCTATAGGACCCAAAGGAGTTTCTCCATCCACTTGCATTTTTCTTTATCAAGACTCTTGCACAGGCTGTTGAGGATAGTTCGGTTGTTGATCTCGGCCTGACCGTTGCCTTGTGGATAGTAAGGAGTTGAGAAACTGTGGGTGAAATTGTACTAAGAACAGAAACTCATTACTTGCTTGCTCACAAATTAGTCTCGTTATCGAGATGATGGTATGAGAAAGCTCAAAGTGGCACACGATGTTTTACTAGAGGAATTTGACGATTTGCTGCCATGTGACGTCGGGGAGAGGCACTGCTTTCACTCACTTAGTGAAGTAGTTTGTAACGACCAACATGAACCTGAACTGGGGTTGTGCATATGAAAGAGGACCTACTACGTCAAGTCCCCATTGCATGAAGGGTCAGGGACTCTGGAGGTTGACACTGGGTCTGTTTGAAGATGGGGCGAATCTCTGACATTGTGAGCATTTCTTCACGTATTTATTGGCATCATCGAACATCTAAGGCCAGTATTATCCTTGATTGATGGCTTTGTGAGCGAGGAATCAACCTCCTATGTGATTCCCACAGTCACCAACATGGATCTCCCGCATCACGCTCCTGGCTTCCTCGGCCTGAAGCACCTTAAGTATGGGTCGTCGTGCAGCTTGGAATATGACTTCTTATATAGGAGTCCCCTGAGGAGAATATATCTAGTGAATGGTTGAAGAATTAGCCATCTAATTCTAACTCGACTGAGTCAGAACCAGAAGGCCTTCACCGTTCTGATACTGGGCTGTGAGTCAAAGTATTTCTCTATTTCAGACAATTCAGGCGAAATTGCGAGTTAACTCGGCCGATATGGCCGAGTCAACCATAACTCTACTTGACTCGCCCGTTATGGCCGAGTCAACTCCGATTTTTTTCTGAATCAACTCCGAAAAAGCACCCGAGTTAAAAATAGGAAGAAGAAGCAGACTGACTTACCTCGTCGTCGTCAGTCGTCTGCCTCCAGGCCACCGCCATTCGCCCGCCTCTAGCCCATCACGTCGCCGTCAGCGATATCTCTCTCCCTCTGATCTCTCTATCTCACTCCTTCTGCTCTCTGAGAGAGATAGAAGGGAGGGGGAAAGATCGGCGGGGGAAAGGGGGAAGGGAGAGATCAGGGGGGAGGGGAAAGAGATCGGTAGGGGGAAGGGAAGGGGAAGAGAAATGACAGGGAGAGGGGGAGAGGGGGAAAGAGAATGGCGAGGGAAGAGCGAGAGGGGAGAGAGATTGGAAGGGAGGGGAGGAGAGAGAGATCAGCGGGGAAGAGGGGGAGAGAGATCAAAGGGAATAGGGGAGAGGAGAGAGAGGGATAGCGAATCTGACCCAATCTCTCTCCTCTTATATTTTTATTTTTTAATTTTTTGTGTGTTCTCATGTTTTTTAGATTTATCATGATTTTTTAGAATTTTTGAGCTTTATTTATAGCATTTTACGTGATCGCCCGAGTCCGTTTCGGGGTGCCGAGTCATCTCTAGAACAGTGCCCGCCGAATCGGCGGTCGAGACCGCAACTTTGAATCATGATTTGGTGGCAAAATGTTGCAGCTTCTGAGCTTCGACCTTGTCACTGGGAAGCGTTTCATCTTTGAGAAAAAAATATGATAGGGTCCCTCCATCTCGAGGAAAAATCTAGACGCAAGACTTTCTCATCGGGCTTGTGAATGTTTGGCTTCGGGATATGCTTGATAGGAATCTTGCTTCTAAATTGAAAGTCAACAGCCGAGGCTAATGTGTCCATGGAGTCTACATGGTTGTTCTTGGATTTTGGAATCTTTTTTGAAGTCACAACAGGAGAATTTGGCTTTTTACGTCATGGCAATCTTCAACTATGCAGCCATTCGATTATCTTCAAATTTGTATTCTCTGTTGATTTGGCTCACTATGAGTAGTGAATCACATTGAATTTCAAGCGCCGCGATCCCGAGGGTGGTTGTCATCTTGAGGCTCACAATGACCGCTTCATACTCGGCCTCATTGTTGGTGGCTTGGAACCCGAGAGTGTAAGACTGCTCGATTATAGTCCCATATGGGGTAGTTAGGACTACCCTGATTCTAGCCCCTTGTTGTTTAATGCTCCATCCATATTCAGGATCCACCTTTTCATAGAGTTGTTCTGTGGTAGGGTTCCTGGAGTGAACTTGGAGATGAGTTTGTCATGATTGCCTTTGATAGCGGTTCTTGGCAAAAGGTAACTCCAAGTGGTCTAATCTTTGTGACCCACTTTGTGATTCTGTCGTTGACCAGGGGTTCTCCACAATAGTCCTCAAGGGGTACTCTATCAGCATGACGATGGGGAAGGGTTGAAAGTAGTGCTGCAACTTCCTCGTGGTGATGAAGAGAGCGAACACTAGCTTCTCAATTCTCGTGTATCTCGCCTGGGCGTCGATCAAAGCCTTGCTGACATATCAAACTAGCTTTTGGATGTCCCCGTCTTCTTGAATCAAAGTTGCGCTTACTGTAATGTCAGAGACTGCTAGGTAAAGGAGCAATGTTTCGTCGGGACGTGGCTTGGAGAGAAGTGGGGAGATGCCAAATAAGCCTTCAAACTTTGGAATGCTGCCTCACACTCATTGTTTCAAAAGAAGTCAACTCTGTTCTTCTTGATGGCAAGGAAGAAGGAAGGGCTTGCACTTATCTGTTGATCTGCTGAGAAAGCGATTGAAGGTGGCAAGGTGACCATTAAGGATCTAAACTTTCTTGACCATGTTTGGGGACTTCATCTCGAGTATGGCGAATATCTGGTCAGTGTTGGCCTTGATTCCTCACTGAGTGACTAAATACCTGAGGAATTTGCCAGAAGCTACCCTAAGGTGCACTTCTCGTGGTTGAGCTTCACGTTGAACTTTCGGAGGAAAGCGAATGCTTCCTCCAAGTGCTTCATGTGGTCAGAGCAATCGAGTCTCTTTACAAGCATGTCATTAACATACACCTCCATTGTACTCCCGATTAGCTCTTTGAAAACTTTATTGACCATCTGCGGGAAGTGACTCCAGCATTTATCAGGTGAAGGGCATAATTTTGTAGCAGTAGATGGCATGATCCGTGGTGAAGGATGTCTTGTTCACATCTGTTGGATGCATCTTTATTTGGTTATATCTCAAGTAAGCATCCATGAAGTTGAGGAGTTCGTGGCCCGCTGTCGCGTCGACCATTTGGTGATAGGTGGACGACAGAGCCTCATCATGGTTTGATTGATTTGTGATTTCTTCTCCTTCTCTTCTTCCGCGTTATTGTCGATCCCAATAGGTAGAGTGATGCATGTCTAGTCATACCTAGTTAGGATAAATACATGAACTCTAGAAAGGAAGATAGTTACTGTCCACAAATTTTATGTTTCATATTTCTTTAAATCTCTTTAATTATAGCATATATCATATTGTATACCATCTTCTAGTGATTTAGTCATATAACAGTTATGGGAATGAGTATATATGTAAGTTAGATCATGGGGTCAAATATAATATGATAGAAATCCTTTCTCCTAGTTAGGTTAGCTACGGAATTATTGAGGGATTTGAAGTAGTAGCTTAAGTTCTTTTATAGTTGAGACATGATTGCAATTATTAATCTGTTAATATATATATTATAGGAATTTAATTTCAATTATACATGTCTTGTGGTGAGAAATTGTGATTCAACTCCTTGGGGTTAAGCATTCATTCTGGCATGTGATAGGATATATGCACTTTCGGACCTTAGGGTTTCCTCTGATTATGGGTCGTGTCACTGGGACTACATGTGATGTTAGTTTCGGACTGTGGAATTTTTATAATACATGATCATTTTGTCTTTTGCATTAAAATATTGAATTCATATTATGTGACCATAAATGATTTTGATTGTCTGGAAAATCAGTTTATTTTTTGATTCAACATAGAATTATTCGATCTCTTATAAATATTAGTAAATTCTGATTCCTATTTGATATTAGAATAATTATAATTTAATGACATCATGCTACACTCTGAACTTATTTTGAAGGACTTCTACCTGATATCATCTATTTTGTTTATATTCATATTTATATATCAAAGATAAGTTTTCACCACTGGGAGAGGTAATTGCTCTTACTGGGATGTAGCTCATCCATTATTTATCCTCTTCTAGATTTTGAATAGTGGTTGGCGACTTGTGTGTAAAGGCTTGTGGGATTGTCATTCGGGATTGTTAGGTAGGAACTACAAATAAGCTCAGTCTTTAGAGAATAGAGTCTTTTGTTATCAGGTTTTTAGTCCAATTAAAACCTTATTGTCAAATTGTTGGAATTGCTGGAATTGTGGAATATTTGAACTATTGAGAATTGGTGAATAGTTGGATTATATATCAGCTCCGGTGACTTCTATTTTGAAATGAATTTTATTGTTGTATTTGGAATCTACCATGTAGTCTTGTATGTACACGAGTTTACACCTCATGCATATACGGCGGTTGTCACGTGTTAGATCTCGGGGGGCGTGACAATGTGTGTGCCACAATAAATAAAATTCAGTCTCTCAAGACACCATTCTCCTTTTATCTTTTAAAAGGAAGACTACTCTGGTGATCGTTATTCTTGGAAAGAAATTGATTTCTCGCTTGATTCTTTCAGCTGTCTTGATAATGATATTCATATAACTACCCCCATCTATTATCAACTTATAGTTCTTTTCCTCATGTGTGATACATGTTTGACAGATCACACTAGACCTACGTCAATCCTAATTACTAACAGTTGTGTGTGCACACTTAATAACACCTAACTGAATGTTAGCAATCATAACATCATCATCAGAATTAGTTACACTGTCAGTTGCTTCATGAACGACTTTTTGATCTCATCATCGGTTTTCTTGATTACGAGGTTTCTAGGGGACACTATGCAACAACATGATCATAACCTTAAAACATAAAACATTGGCTATCCTTGGCATTTTTAGAAGATTCACTTATCACAAATTTACTCTTAAAGTCTCTATTCTTGTGAGTTTTTAAGTTAGGTTGCTCCCCGGCTTTAGAAAAAATCCTATGTTCTGAAGAAAATCTAAGAGAGATTTCTATATCTTAAGCTAGCTGGTTGGCCTGTTCAAGGGTCTCTATCGCATAAGAGTGAATGAATATTGCTCGTTGGATGTCTGACCTCAACCCAGAACGGTACCTATATATCACTTGGTAGGAGTCTTCTCGTACCTCACAACATAGGGTTAGGTCATCAAATTCTATTGTGTGGTCCTAAACTGACCTGCTATCCTGACGAAGGCTATGTAGTTTATCTAGTACACAAAGCTTGTAGGAGTCGAGAAGGTATCTCCCCTTAAGTTTTTGTTTCATTTTCTCCCAGGACTCTATAGAAGTCCCATGCAGAGTATACTCTCTCTATAAAAGTCCAATAAATCCTTACTGATCCTGAAAGTCTCATCCTAGCAAATTGAACCCTACTTTTCTCTGTGAAGCTATACCAATCAAAGCAGTAATTTAAGTCTGCTACCCAATCACTAAAAATTTTCAGGCCAAGGATATCATCAAACGTTAGAGATCTATTTTAATCCTACGGATTATGTCATCTTCTCCATCCCTATACCTATCGGTTTTCTCCATTATCTTATCCCGGATATCATTTTTGCATTCTCCTCTTTGTTCTTGCTCTCTAACCCTTCAACCCTAAATGTCAAACTTGGAGTTCTTTAAGGATTAGGTTAAGTTTGGACTCCATATCTAGATGACCAGGGGAATATGTTCTACCACTTATGCAATAAAATAATCACACAGATACAAGATAGTTTCTTAAGTTTCAC
Organism: Agave tequilana; assembly: GCA_038442645.1. Taxonomy (NCBI): domain Eukaryota; kingdom Viridiplantae; phylum Streptophyta; class Magnoliopsida; order Asparagales; family Asparagaceae; genus Agave; species Agave tequilana. The sequence continues at coordinate 51,168 of JAVJIF010030571.1, read as the reverse complement.
TAGATGTGTGCACTATATGATTAACTGAAAAGTCGTCCTACTGGAAGCTAAAATGGGTTATGCAAAATAGATTCTAAAAATGAAAATGCAAGCAGACAACAAATTAGGCACTTAACAATCACTATAGGTACACAAAAGATAGGCAAATTATCGCAAAGAAGTGGAGTTAGGTTAGATGGTACCCAAAGGCGCTTGTAAAAAGCACCGATACCGAGTAATGGCTCCAAACAAGGACCTATAGAGACCGGATCTGTAGGCCAAAAGCTGTGAAATCCTTCCAATACCTCCGAGAGTCAGCAGCGGATCCAACTCTTCAGACGGAACTAGAATCAGCTTTGAATGGACTTGAAATGGGCTCTGGACTGTCGTCGTACACTGCTGAGAAGGGGCTGAGTTGGCTCAATCTTGACTCGCTGAATGGCTTGGCTCAGTCTAACTTAGCTGAGTTGACTCTATCACTTGGTTCAATTGGACCGAGTTGGGTCTGATCAGACTGGTTGGGTCGGGTCGGTTGGATTCGACTCGACTGAACTCGCAACTTGAATTACGGTTCGGGTCTACTTGTCAGGTTTAACAACTTAAACCCAATATGAATTGAGTTCGGGTTTAACTGTTGAAAACCCAAAACCTGTTATCCTTTTCTTTTCCACCCGATGTTAGGGTGAATTTGGTGGCGGCGATGACTATGGCGGCGACAATCTTTGAGGCAGAGACGGCGACGTTGGCGAGGGATCGGCAATGTCCAAGGACGAGGATGAGGGCATAGAGGAGGCGGTGATGCTCGCGGCTCATCGACAAGATCTCAGGAGGAGATCGGAGGCGGCGATTGTCGACTGCGAGGGCGAAGAAGTGGTTGGAGAGGTCTGGCAGTGGCTCTGGAGGTCGGTGGCATTGCAGGAGGGCGCTGCGAGGTCGTCCATCTATGAGGAGGCCTCGATGAGGGTTTAGAGACAGTGGCAGGGCGTGGAGAAGGAGATGGGAGGAGATCTGCGATAGAGACTATTGGCAATGAAGAAGTCTCAACGGCGGGGATCTAGGGCTCGGCGGTGGTGTCGTGGTGGCTTGGCGAGGGCGAGGTGGTGAAGTAGCGTGGGTGGGTTCTGCTACTGCTTGATGGAGAAGGTCACCAAGATTTTATTTTATTTTTTCTTTTCTTGATTTTCTTTTTCTTTTTTTTATTTTTTTATTTGATTTAAGGTTTCCGATTATTTATTTATTTATTTATTTTTTTAAAAGTAGAGAAGAGGAATATAGAGAGACAGATCTAAGGGTTTGAAAATTTGTGGTGGAGGTTAGGATTTTGTGGAATGAGGGAGATTTTTTGTGGAGGAAGAATAAGGTAGGAACCTGGCTCTGATACCAAATTGACGTCATACGAGAAGGGAAAAGAAGGAAGAAAATTTAAGGTTTGAGATAAGATGAGTTTTGGCTTCAACACCAAGGAGATCCTCACTCAGCACATCATCATGTAGAGATTTAATCACAGAGTAAAACTTGCAATATAAAATAAAAAGTTTTTAAATCAACTGAACTGAATAAAAGACTACATATCTTGGCATTATATAGGCCCAATATAAAAGAAGTTTTCTCATATATCCAATATGAGACTAAAGCAAAATAACATAGCACACTAAGCCTAACCTAAAATAAAGAGAAAAGCCTAAATACAAATAAAGAGCTAGTGATTCCCATCAAAAACATTGTTTTTTTCCTGTTTATATCCAAGTCCTCATGAATAATATATTATCAATTTTGTCAGAGCCCAAGTTGATGCCTCGTGATTGTTAAGCCTATGATGCTTATTGAGGAACTTAACAGGTCATTCAGAAATCTTGCTTTGCATATGAAAGTTACTTTCTTCTTTTACAAAATGCTTATTGTTTCAATAAAATACCAGTGACAATGTTACATGTGTCCAATGCTTTTTGCTTATTATAATTCCAGGCTGTTGGACAGGAACCCCTCATGTACAAGACTGGTATGTGCCCCTAGAACCTTATGAATTCATCTCTATCTAAGTGATGAATAAACATTGACCTTCCTGTTGTGCGCCGATGACAACAACCGATAGAGGATCTCTCAGATCTCACAACACAAATAACACCCAAAAGATTCAAGAAGAACACACAATCACAAAGAACAAGATCTAACGAGGTTCGGCCTCAAAGCCTACGTCCTCGGGGCAATCAATGGAGGGATTTATATTAGGAAGATGATTACAATAGCTCTTAAGCCTCTTTGAATGCAAGAGAACTCAAAGCTAACCTTTTTCCGCAGGTACTAACTTCCTCTTCACATTAACCCTAGAAAAATTAACAACAGTCTTAAATAGGCAGATTTCGGAGCAGCAGATTTCCGCCCAAACCCGACTGTCGGTCGACCGCCCCGGTCGACCGACCTCTTCTTTCGGTCGACCCTCCGGTCGACCCAAAAAACCCGAGAGTTGGGTTCCTGCAGTCAGAGCATTTCGGTCGACTGGTCGGTCGAACGCCCAAAACCCTGTGCATGCTGTGCACGTCGGTCGACCGGTCCGGTCGACCGACCCGCCTGTCTTCTGCTGCTGTGCTATTTCCTGCTGCTGTTCCTACGCCTTTCGTCGTCAAGTTCCTTGGCGATCATCTCGACGACCTCTCGGCTATCTTCCTTGATAATAATCTCTCACTCCAACAATTCTCCACCTCGGCGAAGATTTTCCCAAAATCTGAGCGATCTCCAACGAAACCCAATCTATCACCTGGCGAAATCAACACACGATCTCGGCAAAATCGACACACGATCTCGGCTTGCGCGCACCGGACGAAATCGACACACGATCTCGGCGAAATCGACACACGATCTCGGCTTGGAATCTTTGGCTCAACTGTTCATGGAAAACATCGTACATGCCTTCCCGCACTTCACCTTAGGAGAATTTTCATACCTGCCAATCGTCAACAGTGGTTCCAGCTCCGCAACTTCATAACCTCACGAAGACTTCTCATGAGCCAACACTGGCTCTCCAACTGACCAGCTCTGCCTAGTCTTCCTGTCTTCTACTGAAGCTCCAACCAAGTCTGCATAGAGCACACCAAACATCATCGGCTTCAACTGGATGCACACCACTCCTTATGCAAGCTCAACATCTTCTCACCGGAAGATAACTTGTTCTTCGAGATCTCAACACCTCACCTCTACGTGAAGTCCAACTGGTCACACCACTTCACCTCTATGTGAAGCCTCTTCACCTCTACATGAAGTCTCTTCACCTCTACCTGAAGTCTCTCTATCTCTACATGAAGCTCCATCGACCACAACTCTTCACCTCTACGTGAAGCTCCAAACAACTTCTCGAGAATCCAAATAGCTTTATAGGAGTTGCATCACCAAGTGGTTGCGCCTTTACGGCTGCCTACGTACCTTTGCCCAAAAGGATCAAGCCAACCGTAGTTCATTAAAAATGAGCTTCATCAAGCTCAACTTCTGGTACCTGTATCTGCAGCAGTGAACCTGTCAGACTGAGTCATATAAACCTCTTCCCGATCATCATGGAGAGCAATGGCCTTCAACTTAAGCTTGTCTCGATCACAAGCTTGAGATTCATGTTTCTTTCCCCACAAGCGTGGTTTCACCTTGGTTCCAATGGCTGCAAACAACTCGACATCCTCTACAATGTCGTTAACCTGTTCAGCATCACCCATGATATCATGATCTCCACCCGGTGTCACATCCGATGAAGTATCCTTTGATGCCGAACCAACTGAAGATGATGGAGTAGCATCAACCTCCACCCACTGCGATCCTCCCTTGGTCTTCGTCTTCTCCACCTGCTGAGAGACGGTGGACTTCAACACTGAAGTCTCTCCAAATGTGACATTCCTGCTCATCACGATCTTCTTGTCTTCGGGATCCCACAACCTGTAGCTGTTCTTCTTGACACCCAAATAGACAAACCTCTTTGCTCGTGAATTCACCTTGCCATTCTTGGCACTGAAGTAAGCCGGACATCCAAATTCCCGCAGCAAACCATGATCTTGAGCAGCTTTTCCAGACCAATTTTCTAATGAAGCTTTACCTCCTATCGCAGTCGATCTGTTCATAAGATGGCTAGCATACTCTGTCGCCTCAGCCCAAAGCGACTTGTCCAATCTTGCATCAGACAATAACTTCCGAACCTCCTCCAGCAAGGAACGGACTATCTCTTTAGCCAACCCATTTGTACCTGTTGAGAAGTGAGTAGCAATCCCTGTGTTCTGGCCAAACTGTAGGAATTGGTCAATGTCTATTCCAACATTACCAATATGAAGCTCCTTTATCTTCCTACCTATCTGCCTCTCCATTTTTCCGCTCCACTTCCTCAACACATCTAGGGCTTCACCCCTTTGTCTCATTGGATATATCCAAAACTGCCTAGATGAACAATCAATGAAAAAGACAAAGTACCTGTGACCTCCAAGCGATGCCGTCTTAGCAGGTCCCCATACACTCACATGAACACGATCAAGAAGACCTTCATTGTGGTGAGTACCGGTGCTGAATCTCACCTTCTTCTTGTCCAGAACGCTGTGTCCACCTTCCAATTCGCAGGTTGTAGCACCTTCCTGTGAATCCATCTTTGCAGGAGCTTGCAAAGATCTTTCTTCTTGTCCGACTTTTCCCTGCTAGATCCCCAGGCCAACATCAACTGATGAACTCGAAGTCTCCACCTGATCTGTGATCGTACTACCCTTCAAGTAGTAGAGATTGCCTCGACGGAAGCCCTTCATCACCACCATCGAGCCCTTGATCATCCTGAGATCGCCATCTCGAACAGATATCATCATGCCGATGCTTCCAAAATTCCCAAGGAGATTAGATTTCTCTGCATCTGAGGTACATACCTCACACCCGTCAACTCCCTTACTATCCCATCAAACATTCTGATTGGGATTGTACCAACACCCTCCATGCTACATGAGTGATCATTACCCATCACAACCGAACATCCTTCCAGCTTCTCAAAGCTGGTAAACCAGCCCCTATTAGGGCATGCATGGTATGTTGTACCTGAATCTAGAATCCACTCATCTTTACATGAGTTACTAATAATGGTAGAACTGACTGAAAACGAGAAACCTGATGAGTCCGAATCTGCTCCATCTGTCTGTGAACTACTCCTCTGAGTCTTCATCACCTTTGATAGATTTGCTTCAGCATTCGGCTCCTTCTTCTTCCCCTTGAACTTCGGACAATCTACCTTCCAGTGCCCAATTTCTCTACAGAAAGCGCACAGATTTCTCTTGAGATCCCTGAATCCCGGCCTGGATTTCGATCTTCCTTTCACCTCCTTACCCTTCCTAGATGAACCCCTGCCTCTTACTTCCAATGCCTCCGCTGATGAACTTGACTGACCAGAATGTCTCTCATTCTTCCTTGTCTCATAACTCATCAGTGCAGACGACACTTCATCATAAACCAAGGTCTGCCTTCCATTGATAAACGTCATAGTGAATGTCTCATACTCCTCCGGTGGGAGTGAGTTCAGGAGAATGACTGCCTTGTCTTCCTCTCCTACCACGACATCCACGTTTATCAGATCTGTAAGAAGCTTCGTATATCGGTTGATGTGCTCATTTACTGTGCTTCCCTTCTTCATCCTAAACTGATACAGCTTACTCTTAAGCTGCAACCTGGACTCCACACTCTTCGTCAGGTATTTCTTTTCAAGGGTTTCCACAGATTCTTCGCTGACGTCTCATGTTGTACAAGATATTTTATGTCTTGTGACAAGCATGAACGTATCAAGCCACATGCCGATCTGTTCATCTTCGCCACTCTTCATCGGTGGTTGTGTTCTTCTTCTTCTCCAATAGGAGAGTATCCTCGAGATTAGATGCGTTCAACGCATCCATAACCTCGCATCTCCACATACCAAAGTTATTAGTGCCATTGAACTTAACAACTTCAATTCTTGGGTGAGTGTTCATTGTTCTAACAGATGCAATTTCTTCTACCATTGAGATTTTTCCCTGATCCTCTATCTATGCGGAAGATCAACTAACTTAAAATAGATCTATACCCAGATAAAATATGATTTTTACCTGTCCCTTGAAACCCTAGATTGAGTTTCTCACCAAATCTACTCCACCACGGATTCAATGAGCCCTCCTTGAGTCCTCCTGAGATCGACACACGATCTCCTCGAACACCCAATACCTCAGATCTGAGATCGACACACGATCTCCACCGGATCCGATCTTGAGCCCTCCGAATCCTCAGAAATCCCAAGAGCAACCTGGATGCTCTGATACCACTTGTTGTGCGCCGATGACAACAACCGATAGAGGATCTCTCAGATCTCACAACACAAATAACACCCAAAAGATTCAAGAAGAACACACAATCACAAAGAACAATATCTAACGAGGTTCGGCCTCAAAGCCTACGTCCTCGGGGCAATCAATGGAGGGATTTATATTAGGAAGATGATTACAGTAGCTCTTAAGCCTCTTTGAATGCAAGAGAACTCAAAGCTAACCTTTTTCCGCAGGTACTAACTTCCTCTTCACATTAACCCTAGAAAAATTAACAACAGCCTTAAATAGGTAGATTTTCGGAGCAGCAGATTTCCGCCCAAACCCGACTGTCGGTCGACCGCCCCGGTCGACCGACCTCTTCTTTCGGTCGACCCTCCGGTCGACCTAAAAAACCCGAGAGTTGGGTTCCTGCAGTCAGAGCATTTCGGTCGACCGGTCGGTCGACCGCCCAAAACCCTGTGCATGCTGTGCACGTCGGTCGACCGGTCCGGTCGACCGACCCGCCTGTCTTCTGCTGCTGCTGCTATTTCCTGCTGCTGTTCCTACGCCTTTCGTCATCAAGTTCCTTGGCGATCATCTCGACGACCTCTCAGCTATCTTCCTTGATAATAATCTCTCACTCCAACACTTCCCTATAGTGGTTTTTCTATATGCAATATTTTCAGAATCATTGTTATAGTTTATAGATCTCACCAGTGTTTATGACTGGTTGTAAATGTTGCACTGTGATATATTGCTGAAAGTAGCAGGAAAAAAATGGTTGGAGAAAAGACTATCCTTTTTACCTGTTTCCCTTTCTGTCATATGCCATGAAGTTCACCAAATCCCGATATAGTGGGCAATGTCCTATAAACATCCAATTATTCTTTAAACATACATATGAATTGAGCACAATATCTGTAAAAACCATGGAAACACTCATACGGCACAAAAATACGAGTTTTCCCTCTAGTAATACGATAAAAACTGTCAGCTTAAGTTGCCAAAAGTATATCTATATGTGGTATCTGGAAACATCAGAGAAACTATGCAATAATTTTAAATTCAGTCTATTAGTGAGGTGATTTTAAGAGATCGGTATCCTTTACAAACACCACCGCAACAGGCCAAAACATAGGTAATTCAAGCATCAAGAGTAGTAGCTAGTAAAGATGTGAGATGATGGAGGTACTTCAACATAAGGCTAGACTGGAGTGCATCTAGCAGACAATAATTCCAAGTTCTACCAATGCAATAATCATGGGATATTTAAATTGAACATCTACTCCATTGACCTTGACTTTCAGCATCTCAAACGCCTTGAACTGAAAATCAAATGTTAAGATCATCTGCTTGTTCTTCCAATGGTTCCCAAAAAGATGTTAATAGCATGCGTCATGTTACAAGATTTCTGCTTCAGGATCATCTAAAACACATGATTCTCTTTACTTTTATTCTTTTTCCTACTTTTTTATATGTTTCTTACAATGTAAAATATGGTGGCTGTGTCAGTCTGTAAATTTAGAGGTCCTTCAACATTTTATATTCTCCTTAAAGCTCTAGGACAATCCTGCTAGAAGCACCACTATCTGCATATTAGTGCACAAAATTTTATATGCACAAGAGGTTGAAAATACTAAATCGTTGATCACTAAATAATCCACTAATGTCATAACTGAAGAATTGTTTTTTTAATTCTGGAAACCTTTATTATGAGTTAATTGCAAAATGAAAATTGACCTTTTCTTTTTTGGACTTTTAGAGAGTTTACTGGGTCCCCCCATCCTCCCCACCCCCCATCCCCCCTGTGCCCCCTCTTTGAACAGTAAAATGGATTGTACTGCTACCAAATATTGCACAGCGTACAACAATACTGTTTTCTTCACCAACTATTAATGTTTTACAAGAAGTTGGGGAGAGGACCATGGCTGTGCACCAACACACTGGTTACATCTCTAATTGTCAAGGTTAACAGAAACAGAAACAATACTACAGTCCCCAATTTGCCAAAATCTTTAGCTCTTCCATCTTCGCTGTGACTTTTCAGTGGCAAGTTTGAAGCATGACATTTTTATATTCGCAAGTTCTTCTGAATACATGGATATTCATTAGCTGCTCCTGTTGGAAGATCCACCTATTCTTTTGCTGTCAGAAATGCCAGATTGTAGCTGCTGCTAGTGCAAGTCTGGAAATCACCTAATCCTTACCTTTTTTCCTTGAATTTATTCAGAAATTTTCTTCTTCTTGATGCAAGTACATCTTGAACAAGGCCAAGCTTAATCTGCCAGGTAGGTTTCATAACACCCATGTATCAATGCGTACGACACCACACTGATCCCAGCTGGTATCCAAGGCAACTTGTTCTGGAGAGCTCTCAAGAGACAGTAGGACATTTTAGGGCTAAAAAGACATTTGAAATTGTATTTGTATACTTATAAGCCTCTGATGCTTCCCTTACCACCTGTCGGGCACAATTGAAACTGAAGTTCCCTGATTTTCCTCCATGCAGTCCATACCCCATATATTTTCCCTGTCAGGATTAATGGGAACTCTTAGGATTTGTGACCACCATTGTGCTAGCAGGGGGATAATTAGAATCCAACAATTGTTATGAATTAAGGATCTGACTTTCAAGGACATGTCCTGATAAGTGTTACCTGGTATCAGATTAATGAGTCAGATACTAGGTATCCAAGGCTCACACTGTGCTGTGGATGTGTCATTCCCTATGTCCTTTCTTCTGCACTTAAGACCTGCTTTTCTGCTTTTTGTCATAATCTTCCATGTACCTGAATCCAGAGGTGATGTAGGAGCCTCCCAGATTGACAGTCCTTTGCGGTATTGGTTCTTCATCCATTTAGCCTATACTGTGTTGTCTGTTATACATCTCCATATTAGTTTTAACGATGCAGCATTACAGACATCAGAAAGCTTTCTTATGCACAGACCACCTTCTGCCATTGGCCTTCAAATAAAATTCCATCTCCATGCATTCATCTTCTTTTTCCAAAGGAAATTAGCAGACATCCTCTGCAGCTCTCTCAGAACTGATTTGAGAAAAGTGAAGGATTGAATCTCGTGTGCAATGTCATTGGATATTACAGTCCTTACCAATTCAACTCTCCCAGCAAAGATAGTGTATTCGCACTCCATCCCTCCAATTTATTCTTGAAATTATCTGTAAAAGAAGAATAGTTGTTAGGCTTCATTTATCTATTACAGTCCTCACGTTCATACTTTAGAGAATACTGTTATCATATGTTAGATGGTTAACACCACTTGATTTTCCCATTAATCTTATACTTTTATAAGTTACAAGCAAAATGCTTTATATAATAAATCTAATTCCTTGGACTGTGACTGTTAGTGTTCCTTTCTTTTTCCTTTCATTTGTCTGTTTTGTATTTCGGAGACTCCACATTTCTCCATTATATTTGTTCAAGTCACAAGGGGATCCATGTTAAGATTATACCCAATCCCAGTTTCAAATTCCTTATCCGATACTTTCTGCAGGTTGATGCAGCATAAGATGAATGAATCTGGTGCCTGTGAATATTTGTCTTACAAGCTCAGAAAATAGCTTTGTCACATGGATATGATGTCATTAACTGGTAGGAAAACTTTATCTGTAGGTTATTTTTTTCCTTCCTCTCTTTAGTTTATTTCTGATATTTTATTTTCTTGTTCCTGAGGAGCAAGGAGACTTTAAAAAATTTGGGAATAAGCTAAACTCTGGAACGGTGGGGCATAATTGATATGTGTTCTGATCTTCACTTACCATAAGTTCTTTGGCTTTTCTGGATTATCCTCAAGAACCCTTTTTGCAAATGCATGCTTCCCATATTTAATCATTTGCAAGTGTCCTTCATCTATATAAATGACTTTTAATCATTGCATTCCTCGTTGATTAGCTTGATATGACATCTTTTCCAGTGCGCCATAATCAGACTTGTATTTCTTAATTATGCTAAATTTTTAGATACAGTTTAAAGGAATTTGGCACTGAATACTTTTATCCTATTATTTGTTCATTTAGGCAAATGCATTCCTTTTTAAGCTATCATTAGACCACTTACAGTCCTTTAAGCTATCATTAGACCACTTACAGTCCTTTTTAAGCTATCATTAGACCACTTATCCTATTATGTGATTCTTCTGGTTGTCAACCTGAGCTATCTTTTAAATTCTTCATGCTTCGAAGAGCAAAGTCTTTTTGTAAAAATATGTCATCTTCTCTTCTGTTTCTGTTGGCTTCATCGTACCTTCTTCTTGAAGTGCCTTCTCTCTCTCTAGGAGTTGATAATGTACCTTTATGTCTTTTGTTCTTGCACAAAACATTGGGTTCTCCACCAGTCATACAACTGATTTTGTTGCAGTGCAAAGGTAAAATCCATTGGCCATATCCAAGTCCACCATTAATTGTATGAACATGCTTTCTTGAGTTGCCATCATTCTCAACCTCCGTGTGACACTATTAATTGTCTTTTGTTGCATCACAAAACAACTACTAAGCCGAGACTGACTACACATCTAATTGCTGGCTTTCGATTATGGTGATCTTTCGTATAGTCAACATCACAATAGCCAATCATCTTACGTTTTTCTTTCTTCTACAGTAAGTCATAGTCAAGTGTCCTTCACTACTAGAAAAATTGGTTTTACCCAAGGAGCTCTGCTCGGGGACCAGAATTCCTGGGTGTTACACAGTTGACGTGTGATTTGACAAGTGTACCAATCGTTACAAGTAATAAAGTGATGATGTAGAGTATCGAACCTACAGAAATTGTAATTTAACTACCACTATTAATTATTTCTAAATTTTAATTGAAAAATAGAAATCTTTGAAATTGTAAACTGAACTAAATTAAAAAGTAGTGTTTTAAGTATGAGAAAAAGTACTAGGGCATTAAGACTTCGATTACTTTGTCTCTGATTATTCTAGTTATTTGTGCTAGAAACTTTATTCAAGTGTTGTTAATAATTAAAGATTTTTTTGCAATTAATAATCTGTTTCGAGCATCATTAAATCTAACTTTAAAGTAGAACCTACAATCTATCAATATAGTGAATTTACTAGATAAAACAACACTAAGATTTATGATTTTTCTCTTTAAGATTGCACAACTTATACTTCTCTTATTCATCTTAGCATGTAGGAAGTGATCCCTATCCCTAGATGTGTTGTTAGGTTATCTCCTTTTAGTCTCCAATCTAACTAACTATATAATTATAGCCATCAATTATTAAACTTAAACTCAAAAATAGGAATTTAACAATATTACGAATGAGAACAACTAGACGCAAACAATCATGAATAATTTTTGATAGAAAAGCCCACATCTATGCCCGAGTAAGTAAAATTAGTTTGTAAAGTAGAAGTAGCAAAACATGATTTTATATTTTGTAAACATAAAAATAATAAAATTCAAGAGAGGAAAGAAAGAACCGAATATAGCCAACTCCTTCTCCAAGAACCAGTAATAATTCAAAAAATAAGAACTTTATTAAAAGAGAAAAATCTTCAAAGTTGATCTTCAAAAGTATGATATAAATACAAGAGTTTGCAGCCTTATTTATAGATCCCCAAAAATTCTAAACAGCTGACTCAGGATTACTAAAATTAAGATATAATCTTAAAAAAATTACATTATCTCTTGAATAAAAGGGACAGCGGGTCCGTCGTATCCAGCAGCTTTTTCGCTGTCAAATACATTACGTCTTATCAAGCGCAATGTGTGCTTTGACTGGTCAACGACAGATTCGTCGTGAAATTATGGCTTCTGACACTGGAATTTTTCTGGCTTTTTTCTTGTGATATGTAGACTCTACTGGAATCTCTGATTTCAAATTGGGATCTTTATGTTTCAATGAATTCTTCTCTGCAACTCTTCTTTTTATTTGTTTTTAGTATTTTTCTCAAAATCTGCTGTTGACTTTAAATCTGCAAAAAAATCATAAACAAAGCTACCCATGCAACATTAAAGTGACAAAAATAGATATAAAAAGATATAAAATATTAATGCAAATGGCATTCATCACACTCCCATATGTAGCTTTTGCTAGTATTTGAGCAAAACCTTAATCTAAAAGAAAAACTAAAATCCTAAAAATAAAAATCTAGTTCACTTTTGTAGGAATCTCTATTGCAGTTAGCATGTACAACAAGCCGTTAAATCACTAGGTTAGATGAGTGTTGTCTCGTGAGGGTTTGTAGTAAATATGCTCACAAAATTCAAACAAAGAAAAAAGATAAAGAAAGAGATTAAGAAAATAAGGATAACCGAAAATAATGATAACTGAAAAATATAAAAATAAAAAATAATTTTACAACAAGTAGCCACTGGCAATTAAGTTCATAAGTTTCCAACAAATTCAATCATAATCAAGTTCAATCTCAAATCAAGAAATCTTATCATCTTTTTCTAGAGACTTGAATTCAATATTTTCACACCATCCTTTCTTAAAATTTTCAATCCCATTCATCTTTGTGAATGTGTAAAATAGTCTTTAGCGGAAAATTTTGATTCAAACGTAATATCCCTAGTAAATAATATTGTATTAATATATTTTTAAATATTTATCTGGCTTTATTTATTATCATTATTTAACTTGACTTTCAAATTATTATTATTATGATTAATTAGTATTATTAGTAGTAGTTATTATTATTATCATTTTATTATGATTATCATTACTATCATTACTATTATTATTAATTGTTATTATTAGTAGTTGTTACTATTATTATTTCATTTTGATTATTATTTTTCAATATTATTATTGTTATTGTTATTATTATTGTTCTGTTAACTATTATTATTATTATTGTTATTACTAATATTGTTATTGTTATATTATTATTCCTCTTTTCATTTTACCCAAGTTCACTCTCCCAATTTCTTCTCTCTATTCTCTCCCATTTCCCCCAAAACTTAAACCCAATAGCCCAATAACTCCCCTTATATTATCTTTCCCTAATCCTAACCCTAACCCTAATCATAACACTAATTCCATCTTCCCCTCTCCCCGGCCTTCTTCTTCACCTGAGCCGCAGGCCTCGCCCAGCCACACCAACAGCCTCGCCCAGCCCACCAACAGCCTCGCCCAACCACGCCGGCAACCAATGCCTTCACCTCACCCAGGCCACACCTGAAGCCTTCACCTACCCCATCGCCACAACCAGTGTTTCTTCCTCCTCACCCATGCCACACTTGCAGCCTTCACCTCCCCCATCAGCCACAACCAGTGCCTTCACCTTCCCCTCCACCTCCCCCATCAGCCATAACCAGTACTCCAATGGAAGTCAATATGGACTTGTGTTTTGATGACAATCACCCACTTGATGATCTAGGAGGTATATAAGATTGATTGGGAAGTTGATTTATCTGACAGTTACTAGACTGGATATAACATTTACTGTTAGTATACTAAATAGGTTCATACATGAATCTGAAGAGGCCCATTGGTCAGTTGCACTAAGAATTTGGCTTATATTAAGAATTGTTTAGGGAAAGGCCTGTTGGCTAGGAAGTATGAACATGTACACGTCTCTGGATACTCTGATTCAGGATATGCTGGTGACAGAAAAGATATGAAGTCTACTACTAGGTAGTGTACTTTGGTGGGATGAAATCTTGTGACTTGGAGTAGAAAGAAGCAAGATATAGTATCTCGCTCAAGTGCAGAAGCTTAGTACAGAGATATGGTTCATATTATATGTGAGATGATTTGGCTAAAGAATCTACGATGAAGCTTGATTTTAGACAGCTTGGACCCATGCCTATGCATTGTGATAATCAGTCTACTATTTATATTACTAAGAATTATGTATTCCACGAGAAGACCATTGAGGTTGGCTGTCATTTTGTCAGGGATGCGGGACCAAGAGAGCGGTTACTTTTTGGTTCACACCTTCTTCGAGGTGGGGTAGCTGGTGGCGCACCATGGTGTTAGAGTTTGCCGCCGTGCTGGTCTTGGCCAGATTAGATTTAGGGTTTGGAATTAGATGAAGATTAGGAGATAATATATATAGGGTAGAGATATTTGATTATTAGGTAATGGGTAAAGGGTTAACGGGTAGTGTGTTAGGAATCAATGCAAGAGGAACCATAATAATATTAATGAAAGTAATTAGCCATAGCCATAAGAATAGTAACAATAACACTAATAATAATAAAAATAATTAATAATGAAATGATAATAGTAATATCTACTACCAATAATATTAATCAATAATATTAATAATGATAGAAATAATTGTAATAAGTAATTAAAAATATTGATAAGAAATATTGATAATTATATATAAAGCCAAATCACCATTTACTATCTCAAAAATAATTTGCTTATTTAATAATAATAATTATAAATCAAGTTAACTAATAATAATAAAATAATTAATAAAGCAAAAAAATAAATACTGTAAGAAACTAAAAATACAGTATTACTAACTAGGGATATTACAAGACACGACGTTCGAGGAAGGTGCGGAATATCCGACACGACTATTTTGATCTGAACCTTCGCGATACATTGCCACTGATCGAGTGGCTCTTCATCTTTTTTGGGGATTAGAGTCCTGAGTGGTTGACACTTGGTCTTCTTTTCTCTCTATAAACAAGGTAGAACTCTTCGGGAGAGATCTGAGCTGCTTCTTAAATGCTCTTTCTGCTAAAATCTTGCATTGTTCTATGGGTGGTGATGTCTTCTTCATTTTTCATTTGATGGAGGAAGGAGAGGGAGATGATGGTGATGGTTGTTCACAAATCCGTTTGTCAAGGTGTTTTGGTTCTTATGATGGGCTTATCAGGCAGTTTCAGTTCTCGTGACGAGGCCCAGCTGTCAGGAAGGATAGGAAATATTCTAGCTTTCGCTTGGTCTACACGTCTGGCCTCTGGCCAGAATAGACCGGGCATAAGTTGGGGCTTAACCCCCTTTTCTTTTCTTACAGCGAACATAGAGTAGGGAACATACATCTGATTTTATCGGATGTTGATGCCTTGGCTGCCTCCTCCTGAGTTTATCTTCAGGATTACGGTATTGGCAATGATATCCTCCTCGTCTTGCAGGCTTCAGTCTACGGTTCAGGGCACAGTTTTCCTTGCTGGTGGCTTCTTGGGAGTTTCAGTATTATCGCTCATCTGGCTCTGGTGGATTGTTTGCTTAAGAGTCATTATCAGGACGTAGCTGGGGGCGCGACAATGAGCACCTATGCTTTTTCACTCAGGAAGAACACATTCATGCAAAATTAAATTTAGTACTTGTATCACTCTTATTAGATATATTCACACTTTATACTTGAATGGATGTAATCAAAAAAATTCTATAATAAAGTAGAGAATTTTTAACACATGTATTGTTTAGATCTTGCCTTGTTGGAGATTTGACTTGTTGCATCTGCTCCAGGTACCATTTTAGTTCAGAAGTGTTTGGAATGATTTGGAATATTGTTCCCAAACGAGATTTGTTCCCCAATGGATCCTACGAATGTTACCTAAATGGGGGAAGCTTTTAGCTTTGAAGTTATGTTGTCATATTGGTCTACGGTAGACTGTTGACTTGCTCTGGGGACCGTCAGGATAGGTCCCCTTGTAGGCTGACTCAGAGCGGTTAATGTGGGCGAGCCTCGATCTTTAAGAAGGTTCCCTGAAGGATCACCATCGGGGTGAAGATTCGTATAGACCGTGGATCTGCTCCAGCGGCCATTGGGGTAAATTCCATTATATGCTGGCTCTGAGGGATTGACGTGGCGAGTCTCCATCTTTCAGGAGACTTCCCGAAGAGTCACTGTCAGGGTTAAGACCCATATAGGCCGTGGATCTACTCGGGTGATCATCAGGGTATACTTATTATAGGCTGGCCCTGAGGGATCGACATGGGAGAGTCTCTTCTTTTAGGAGACTCCCCGAAGAGTTACCATCAGCGTGAAGACCCGTATAGGCTGTGGATCTGCTCAGGTGGCCATCATGGTATATCCCATTATAGGTCGGCCCCGAGGGATTGACATGGGCGAGTCTCCATCTTTCAAGAGACTACACAGAGAGTCACTGTCGGGGTGAAGACCTGTATATACTATGGATTTACTCAGGTAGCCATCTAGGTAAATCCCATTATAGGCTGGATCTGAGGGATCGATATGGGCGAGTCTCCGTCCCTCAGGAGACTCCCTGAAGAATCACCGTCAGGGTGAAGACCTGTTAGGTCGTGGATCTGCTCGGTCAACCATCAGGGTATATCCTATTATAGGCTTACTCGAGAGATCGATGTGGGCGAGTCTCCATCTTTCAGAGACTCACCGAAGAGTCACCGTTAGGGTGAAGATTCTATAGGCCATGGAAACTGTACCAGATGCTCGGGGCAAGTACTGGAGTTAGGTAAGACGTGATTAAGATAGCAAAAAATGATCTTTCCATTGGATATTACATGCTTACACATAATATAGCTTCAAGTGAAAAGAGTTTCGTTGCTTATAGAGTTGGTTCTCATCCTGATCGACCAAGGTGTATGACCCCTTGCCTTCCCGAGCGATGATGATGTAGGGACCTTCCCAGCTGGGTCCCAACTTTCCTTAATCCTTTATCACGTGCTCTGAGTCACGCGCTTCAGGACCATGTCTCCAATTTGAAATTCCCGCGACTTCACATTTTTGTGGTGTAAGTCCCGAATTTGTTGCTGATAGGCTGTGTGCAGATTTGGGTGTGTTGTCGCCTTTCCTCTAAGTGATCCAGCATCAAGCAGAGTGAGGCATCACTTTGGTCTTGGATCACTCCTTCCACTCAGAGTGTCAGCATGTTGATATCGATCGGGATGATCATTTCTGTTTCATATACCAGTAAAAATGGGGTTTCACCAGTCAGGACACATTTGGTAGTCCTGTAAGCTCAGAGAACTCTGGAGAGTTATCTGTCCATTTGCCTTTAGCTTTATCCAATTTTTTTGTAGAGGTTGTCGAGGATGGTGCGGTTGCTGATTTCAACCTGACCATTGTCTTGAGGATAATAGGGTGAGGAGAATTGATGTGTGATTTTGTACTTGGCACAAAAACTGGGCACTTACTTACTGACAAATATAAAAAACCATCATTGAGCTTCCGATAATAAACACAACTATCATATTTACTCCTAGAGTAATCATGCTCAATCATGAAAGTATCAAATCTCAAATACCATTGTCAGGTGACTGCTTCAAATCATAAAGAGATTTTTTTTAACCTACACACGTGGTCTTCTTTGCCTTCAATAACGAATGCCTCTGGCTGATGCATAAAGATCTACTCTTTAAGCTTACCATGAAGAAAAGTTATTTTTACATCAAGTTGCTCGAGCTCCAGATCAAACCAAACAATTATGACTAGCAACATACAGATTGAGATATGCTTCACAACTAGAGAGAATACTTCATTGAAATTAACACCTTCTGTCTGATAGTAGCCTTTGGCTACCAATATCTTACAGACTCAACACCTGAAATTCTTTCTTCTTGAAGACCCATTGCAGCCAACAATTTTCTGTCCCCTCGGCGGCTTCATTAATTCTCATGTTTGGTTCTTGTGAAGGGACTTCATCTCTTTAGTCATAGCACCCGTTCATTCTATAGCTTCACTAGAACTAATACCTCCTTGTATGTAGAAGGTTCAGGAATTTCAATAGATTCTACCACACTTAGAGCATAAGGGACAATATCTGCGTAGGTGTGTCGCTTAAGTGGATGGATCTGGCTTCTTGTATTATCACCTGAAGTTAAACCTTGAGTATCATTGACTTATTTAACATGTGTTGTGCTCTCCTGCACTACTTCTGAAGCTTTTCTCTCAAACTCCACCTGCTTGCTTGCTTTCCTGAACATGTAGAATCAACAACAGACTCCTTTCTCAATTGAAGCATAAAATTTTCATCAAAAGTAACATCCCTACTAGTAACAAATTTAGGTGACTTAGGATCAGGACGCCATAACATGTATCTCGTCACCCCAGTAGTATAACCAAGAAATATATTTTTCTTTGCCCTAAGTTTAAACTTACCATCATTTACAGGAAAATAAGCAGGGCAACCAACTACTCGTAAATGAGAGTAATTAGTAGGGTACCAGTCCATATTTCTCCTCAAGAGTCTTTAAAATCAAATAGCTGTAGAGGGCAACCGACTTACCAAGTAGCAAGTTGTACTAACTGCCCGGCCCAAAAGCACTTTGACAAACCAACATTCGAGATCATACACCGAGCTCTTTACAATAGTGTCATGTTAATTATTTCTGTAACTCCATTCTATTATGGTGTGTTCCAAACTGTGCGATGTTGCACAATTCCTTCATTTTTGCAGAACCGATCAAACTCTGTGGAACAAATCTCCATTCCTCTGTTGGTCCTGAGGCGCTTCAACTTCTTTTTTGTTTGCTTTTCAATCATAACCTTCCACTGCTTGAAGGTTGCAAACACATCGTTTTTATGCTTGAGAGAATACATCAAATCTTTTTCTAGAATAATCATCTATTAAAGTCAGAAGATAACTAGCTCCACCTTTCGATAGAACATGAGAGGGACCCCAAACATTTGAATTGATGTAGTCTAAGGTGTTTAGTCCTGTGAACACTCTGAAGCAGTTGGACCGCCTACTCCTGTTTTCTTCGTCGCGTGGTACGTAAAGCATAGATTTTTCAAACATCAATGCACCAATTTTGTACTCCTTCAATCTGAAATGTTCGGCTCCACTGCCATCCAGACTTTTAAAAGCAGTTACTGAAATTTTATATCGTTCACATGGAGAAAGCTGAATAACAGTCAGAAAGCTGGAAGCGAACTTTTAAGAAAGTAGAGAATAGACTGGTGTACATGTATTCTTAGGGAGAGGAGGGAAACAATCAGCATAATTCCAAAATTGGCCAAAATTCAGTTTCAGAGGGCCCTACAAATATTCTGACCAAAATTATGGTTGAAAATTCACTTCCTGAATTTCACTGATTTTGGCTAAATTTTAAATAATCAGCACAAGCATCAAATGCCTTAAATAATAACCAGTAGAAAATGTTGAACAATGAAAGTTAGCAAGTATTAGAGGTCATTCTAAATACTTAATTTGGTCAAATTTAAATAGAACTTTTGCTAATTAAAGAAGAAAACAGACACTAACCATAAATTGAAATCTCAAATCATTTGCTGATTCTGGTTGTGTTTTTAGCCATGTTAGATAGATAGATGGTTTTACTAGTGGCCTGAAATTGAATACCCCAAAACTTCAGTGGATGGCCTTTTCAGTACTATGACACTAAAATTTTGCCCAAACCTTAATAGAGCAAAGTGGTGGATTTTTAAAATTTTACTGCACCAGTATACACATCAAAATTTTTCAATATTACAAATCAAATGCCAACATTCACTATATGTTACTAATTTTGTCAATACTGGATGGACTGACCTTAGATTTCGTCTGTAAATCTGCAAAGAAAACTATAACGAAAACCTCAACCAAATTTTAAGCAGGAAATCTCAACAATGTGATCTTTCCTAATGTGATCTTTCCTAATGTCTGACATATTTGATACGGAAGAGAACAATGATTCTCACCAGTTCCATAGGATTGTAAGGTAATATCATTTTCTTCATTCTTTCTCTGGCTTTACTAAATTATCCTTTAACAATTGTAAGGTAATATCCGTTGCAACTAATTCATCTTCTACTGCCTGTAATTTAGCAGTGTTAGGGATGTAGGATAATAATGTAGGTGGTGGTCTACCATATAAAGCCTGAGAGGGAGTGATGTTTGTAGAACTATGCCAAGTTGTATTATACCAGTATTGAGCTCAGGGTATCCACTTCACCTAATCTTGAGGCTTGTGTGCACAAAAACACCTTAGGTAAGTTTCAAGATATCTGTTAACCACCTCACTCTGCCCATCCGTTTGCGGGTGATAAGCAGTACAGAAATGCAATTTGGATCCCTGCAAAGATCAGAATTCCAGCCAGAATCTACTCAAAAAAAGGCTATCCCTATCAAAAATGATGACTTTTGGCAGTCCATAAAACTTGTAGATGTTTTCAAAAAATACTCTAGCTATCATCTTTGAAGTATATGGGTGGGATAAAGGAACAAAATGAGCATACTTTGTCAAATACTTTGTTAATCTGTCCGCTACCACAAAAATAGCCGACAGGCAATCAATGAAGTCCATTGTAATCTCCTCCCAAGATTGCTCCGGAATTGGTAAAGGCTGTAATAACCCTGCAGGATTGAGATTCTCATATTTGGCCCTCTGACAGATGTCACAAAGTTTACTATACTCCCTCACACTGTTCTTGAGTCCTTTCCAGTTAACTATTTTCTTAAGCCTTTGCATAGTCTTTGCATATCCAGAGTGTCCTTGGGGTGTATCATGATGTTTTGAGATGAGAGTTTGAATGAGTGGAGAGCATGGACTGATGAGAAGCCTTCCCTTGTAGTATATTAAGCCGGACTTCATTTAATAGAATTTAGGGTCTATATTAACCTCTTCCATCTTAACCTTGATTTCTTCAAAATAGTTATCTAAAGTCACCATTTCTCTCACCTTTTGAATCCAATCTGATTCTATTGCTACCATTGTCAACAAAGAAGATGAATCTTTTTCATCTCTTCTAGAAAACCCATCAGCAACTACATTTTCTTTTCCTTTCTTGTAGTCTATTGTATACTGATAATGTAGAAGCTTTAATAGCCATCATGTTGAGCCTTAGTATACAGCATCTGCTCCAGTAAATGTTTCAATGGTTTATGATCAGTTCTGATGAGAAATTCTCTTCCCAACAGGTATTGTCACCACTTCCTTGCGGCCAATATTATTCCCAGCATCTCTCTTTCATAGGAAGACAAATATTTATCTGAATTCCTTAGTTCTTGACTGATATATGTAATTGGGTGATTCCTTTGCATCAACACAACCCCAATCCGTGTGGATGATGCATCATATTCAATAACAAAGGGTTCACTGAAGTCTGGCAAAGCCAAGACTGGGGGTGAAGTAAGTACATGTTTTAACTTCTCAAAGGCCTTATCATCTGACCAATGGAAAGCATCCTTTTTTGTAAGTGCTGTCAAAGGAGCTGCCAAAGAGCTATAACCCCTTATAAGTTTCCTGTAGTATCCAGTGAGACCCAAGAACCCTCTCAAGGCTTTCTAGGTATGGGGTACTGGCCATTCCACCACAGCTTGTATTTTCTTTAAGTCCACGGATACTCCTTTGGCAGACAAAACATGGCCCAAGTATTCTACTTCATGTACACCAATTTTGCATTTACTCATCTTGGCATACAATTGATTGGATCTCAAAACTTCAAATACCAGTTGGACATGATCATGTAGGTTAGTAATATATACTAAAATATCATCAAAAATATAAGTACAAACCTCCTTAAATAGGGCTTGAAGATCTCATTCATGAGAGCTTGGAAAGTAGCTGGCACATTAGAGAGACCAAATGGCATAACTAGGTATTCATAGTGTGCCATGTGAGTCTTGAATGCAGTCCTATGGATGTCTTCTTCCTTCATTCTAATCTGATATTATTCGACTCCTTAAATCCAACTTTATGAAGATAGTTCCATGCAATTCATCCAAAAGTTCATCAATAATTGAATGGGATATTTGTCCTTGATTGTTTTTTGATTTAGGACCCTATAATCCACACACATACTCCATGGGCCATCTGTTTTCTTTACCATCACAAAAGGAGAAGCGTAGGGACTCCTAGTATTTCTGATTATCCCTGCTTCTAACATCTCTTCAATCATCTTCTCAATAGTGTTTTTTGTTCCCATAGGTGCCTATATGGTCTTAAATTGCTGGTCCTGCTCCTGGCATTCAGGGAATCTGGTGGTCATGAGATCTTTGGGGAGGCAACCCTATAACTTCCTTGAAGATATATGCATATTTCTCACATAAGGATTGTAGGAGAGGATTAATTTCTTCCTCAATGATCTTTGAATTATCCTCTTTGCTACATGCATAGATAAGCCAGCCTTTAGCAGATTGGTACATAGTTTTGTCCATTAGCTCAGCCTGCACTATTTCTGACTTCCCACCTTGTATTCCTTGAAACTCCCAACTTTTACCTGCCTGGATTTTCTGATCCTTGGAGCTTAATGTCACTGCATCAAAGTTCTTCAACCAATCTACCTCCAACACTATTTGACACCCTCCAATTGGAAGCACATGAAAATCTGTCACAATCTTCTTGCCTTGACATTTGATGTTGACTGATGTGCAAAGTCCTGCACTATACAACTTACCACACCTGCTATTGTGACTCTGAAGGAAAGCTCTGGAATCAAGTGTAACCTAACCCTCTGCACAACTTTAGGGTCAACAAAATTATGGGTAGAACCTGTATCTAAAAGAATATTAATAGGTTTGTTATTAATGTGCCCCATTAATCTGACGGTTTGAGAGGAGACATTGCCCTCCATAGCATGCATTGAAATCTCTGCACTCTCTTCCTTATGTTTCCCTTTTGGCTCATATAGAATTTCTTCTTCTTCCTCTTCCTCAGGGTAATCAATTTCAATCATCATAAGCTTCTTGACACTGCACTTGTGCCCATGTAAAAATTTCTCATCACACTTAAAACACAACCCTTTTTCCTGTGTTCATCTACTTGTTCTGGGCTTAGTCCTTTCCTTGTTGACCTGGTTCCTTGGTCAACTTCTCTTCCAAAATTTAGTTTGATCCCCAAAGAACCCTGCTGACTTACAGGTGATGCATAGGATTTAAGAGAAGAATTTTTAGCTGTCTTCTTTTCAACTATTGAAATGGCTTCCCTAGCATAAACATTCATGTAAGCTGCTATCATAGTGAAAGGTTTACTCAATTTAACCTTGACTCTTAGGTCTTCTCACAACCCAGCCAAAAAAATACTGATGAGATTCTTCTCAGTTTCATCCACTTAATGAGCTAGTTTAAGGAAGGATTTATATTAATCCTGTATGGTTGATGTTTGTTTTAAGTTGGCCAAAGCTATCATAGGATCCTCCAATTCATCAGGGCCATACTGCAACAAGATTTCCTTATAAAATTCTACCTAAGAAATTTCTCCTTTTTCTGTTTTTTTAGCCATTTCCACCACAAGAGGCAATCTCCTTGCAAATAGACATTACAAAATTCTACCCTATTTCCTTCAAGAGTTTCATGTATATAAAACACATGTTTTATTTGATAGAGCCAATTAAGAATATCTCCTTCTCCTTTGAAAATTGGGATATCAATCTTGGGAATTTTGGAAAGAAGAAACTTTGTTTGGTCAAAAAAAATGCAAAGTAAAATTCTTATTAATTGCAAAAAAAATTACAACGGATACAATCCGATTACAAAAGAGGGGAGAATATTTGAATCTCCCCTTTATTTAAAGCTGGATTCTTCGTGTGACGATAGAGAGTGAATCTTGTTCTTTATTAACTGGCCGAACAAGAAGCTTCTCTTGGATCGTTTGGAGGATGCAAAATAACTTCACGTGGACATGACAAGTGTTGGAGTTCTCCTTTGAAGAAGAATTCTTTCTTTCTCTCTCATTCCTTTTGAATGTTTAACGTTTTTGCACTTTGTAGCTGTTCTGCTCTTTTTTAAAAAAAGAAACCCCCATTCAATAGCTTTCATAGTTATTTATATGGGTATTCAGGGGTAAAATTATCCCCTAGAATCTATCTATAATGAGAATTATATCCCCACATTACGTGAGTGTTAATTGACCTGGGCAGTTACAACAGAAACATGATCCTCGCGGGTTCTATTCTATTGTTGAAACGCTGAGCTCGCAGGCTCTTTGAGACGCGGGTCTGGTTGGGATTCGTGTTTGAGATGAAACGCAGGTTTAGCTATGATCCGTGTTTAAATTGAGATGCGGGTCTGGCTGTGATTGTGTTTGAGATGAAATGCGGGTCTGACTGAGATCCATGTTTGAGGTGAGATGCAGATCTGACTGTGATCTGCATTTGAATTGAGATGCGGGTCTGGCTGAGATCCGTGTTTACAATTGGATACAAGGTCCGCCTTTGTATTGAAAACGCGAACTTAGCATTGAAGTGAGATATGTGTCTGAGGACTTATCTTCAATGATTTTTAGATAGTTTACAGAACTCCCTCCAAAGTTTTCGAAACTCTGCGGTTGATTGGGATGGATTTAGAATACTTTGGACTTCACATTGATTTGGGCTCTCATGATTGGACTGGCAATCTTTTGAGATATCCTGAGCTTTGATCTTGTCTAAATTTCGATCTTCATAAGCGTACTATTGAACTTTTTAAAGCCTCCAAGAAAGATTATTGTGAGTATCTAGATATATAGTTTAGAACTTATCTGAGCTCTCATTTAGTTGTTGGTGTACTGTTGAACAAGTAGAGTTATCAATTGCCTTTGCTAGTGTACTATTGAGCTGATTGTAGAAGCAGAGACATACTCCTATGTTGAAAAGAAAAGACACGACTCTCGTTGATGAATACGCGAGTATCGCTCTTTGTCTTCTTGAAGATGTGAATCTCATCTTTCGAAGATGTGAATCTCATCTTTTGAAGATGTGACTCTTGTCTGGTCTTGAAATGCGGGGATAGTGTTGGATGCCTCTGAACGTAAGCCTCATGTTGAGCTTGTCTGAAACACGACTCTCGTGAAATATAAAGGTCGCGTTGGATGCTTCTGGACGCAAGCCTCATTTGGTCGAAACGCGAAGGTTGCGTTGGATCATTCTGGATGCGGATGTCATTCGAAATGTGGGTATCCTCAGTGCCACGCGTTAGCTCAATTTGAACTCAAGATCTGCGCCGCGTATGTCGACTGTTGGGAGGTCTATAAAAGACCCGGTTCTTTCAACAGTCAATTCACTTGACTATTCATCTTCAATCTAAACTCGCGTTTGAGTTTCTTCAGAGCATTTAAGTTTTTCATAGAACCCAAAAAGCCTCGAGATTTTCCTTCATCTTCTTCGAAGATCCTCGCCGTGGACATGGCCCCAAAAGGCAAGAAAACCACTACTTCTTCAAGAGCCGTCACTGTGCCGACCACTGTGGGTGGTTCTCATTAGGAGGCCCCAATTTCTGGTAAGCAGAAATGGCTTCCATTGTTGGGAATATGAAGAGCTTCGTCTCTTGAAGTTCAAAAACTTCTTTTGAAGTTGAAAATTCAACGCGGGGCTTACATGCCCGCGTTTGATTTATAAACGCAACCCTCGCGTTGATGAATAGAACGCAGAGCTGATGATCTTCGCGTTTCTGTCTTGTCAACGTGACCTTCGCGTTTATGAATTGAACGCGCGTCTGGTGAGCTCTGCGTCTTGAGACTTCTGATTGTAAGTCTCATTATGAGACTCGTGTTTAAGTCTCTGGACTTAGAAAAAGTTCATAAATGTGAACTTCAGACGTGGACTTCATATGAGCCTCGCAATTTATCTCTTTGAACACGAGTCTCATGTGATTAGCCCCCTGCTTTTTTGAGATTTCTAATCCTCTGATTTCTTCTCTTTGCAGTGAGGTATTCTTCTAATCCTCTGGCCAAGAGCCGTCACTTTGGTCATATGGGTGGACTGGACCTGAATATTGTCTCTAGCCTCAGAAGGATTGTATTGGCTTTTACTGGGAAGAATCGGAAGTGACAAACCAAGTTGAGCCAGGCTAGCTTGCTGACTCTCTGGGAGCTCATCACAGACGGCCGATTTGAATGGAATGTCCGTACATTGCTAAGAAAGCCAGATTTTTTTATTCGGGGATTCTATCAATGAGGATGCAGAGGTGATGTATGACGGCAACTACAAATGGTTTCATCGGCTCTATCCTTTCTTCCTCTCGGACATGGAGAGGATGTTTTCGTTATCATCCATTCAATTAATGTCCCTCCATTGATCGATGGACCTCCATTGATCGATGGAGTGGGAACTGACAAAGGAGCAGTCAGGAGTTTCCCTTGGGTGGATCTCTTGGCATACTGCAATCCCGGCGGGACGCAACAAAATGTAATTGGACTACTACTGGGTTCGTTAAAGGTAGAGTATCCGCTATGCGAGACCTAATTGGCTTTTGAGCTTATTAAAATTGTAATTTATTTTAAGTTGTAGTTGAAGGTTTGGAAACTATACCTTACAAAACTCTAATTGTATTTTTCTAAAGCGTAGTGTCATTAGCTAAACAATTTTTAAGAGTTTGAAACTAATCTAAGGCTGACTTTTTGTATTTTAATAAACTACAAAGACTAGTCAAACATACTTCAATTTGATTATTTTGAAGTTAAAGAAATTTTTGTTTTTTGAGAGAATTAAAGTCAAAACACGTGACAACTTGCTTGGAGGTGCAAGATGGCAACAGTGAGGTCCTCTATAACATCAGTCTAAAATTGGAATTCACTTACTGTCTTTGATTTTAGGAAAAAGTGTGTAAGCCCCTAGCTTTTTCTCTAAGTTCGTAAAACTTCATGAGCTTTATTTTCGTGCCAAAAAGCCCCCAGCTTTAATTTTGAGTTTCACAAGGGCCTTATCCGAGAACTGATATTGCCACCCCAAGAATTGATCAAGGCACCACCATGATTAAGGCATCCACCATTTTTATTAAAACACCTCCCTCAAAATTCTTATTACACCCTTTAACACACACAACCAACTTAAAATTTTCTCAAATTTTCCAAAATACCCTCTCTCTCTCTCTCCCCCCCCATTCATCTCCCTCATTCTCAAAATTCTCCCAAAAATTGAAACTGTCGCTCTGACCCCTGATCGTCGACAATCGAACACACACTGCTCTGATTGAACGTAGCCCGTTTCTGTCGTTGATCCGTCATCATTCCCGACCGTCGAAGGTATTTAAGATTTTTTTATGAATCCTCAAAATCAAAATTTTGACTAATTTTTGGTAGATTTGTTCAATTTGATGGCTGGTTGATTATATGTAGAGTTAGTTTGTGTTATAATTGTAGCAAAAACTCAAAGAAATTAGTTTCCATTGCTTTAAAATAAAAAAATTGCTTTTAAATGTTATGGGTTCGCATGCTGTTTGGCGGTTAAAGGCCGAACAATTTAACAGACATTTGGTCATAAATGATCGAACGTTTGTTAAATTGTTCGACCTAAGACAACTGAATACATAATTTTTGTTCGGTTTTCTTTAAATACATTGGTCTAATTTTTTTGTGCCACATGCATGAATACTGCAGGCCTTCTAGAGTTCGTCTTATGGCTTCAGAAAGATGTCGTAGATGGGGTCAGTCCTTTTCTGTCATTCTCAAAGCAGAGGAGGCTCCCCAATTTGAGGAGAGTGAAGAACACGAGGAGTTAAAAGAGTTGACCGTGCCGTTTTTGGGTAGTCTCACCAACATTTCACTACTGCGGAGTTTTAAAACTCATGTTGCGACAGATATCTGGAATGGTGATGTAAGATTTTAATTTTAAAATTTTTTGTGTTGAATATATGACAAAACTCTATTGATATTATCGTGCTAAAAATAAAATTTTCAGGAGAGAGATTCACTCAAATGCATTGCACATGCGCAAAATTGAGTGATTGGGCATGGAATGATTGCACTGAATCGTCGATTTGCTAACTATATTAAGCAATTTGAATTGCAAGAGTTTACAAGCATTTCCTAAGGGCAAAGCGGATTGTGATCTCTGTATTTGTGAAACGGTAGCAACCTGTAATGAATACTTTTCACATGCCGTTCGGTGAAATGACAATCACACTGGATGATGTTCCCACACTTGTGGGCATATTGGTACTGGATCGTTCTGTGAACACACCTCATAGAATGACCAATGTTAGAGGAATGTTTGTTAGTTTACTTGGTGTGTCATCGCGAGATGCACACGATAAGTTGGGCCTGGTCTATGAAACCTCAGTAAGATTGGAATTGCTCTGTTTCAAGTTCTCTGATGTCACCGATGCAGACTCAGAGGGACGTATTTAGTGTGTTGCTAGAGCCTATCTACTATACTTGATGGGCTACACTTTATTCAGTGACAAAAATGGAATTAGAGTTTCTATCAAATATCTAAAATTATTTAAGGACCTCGATCAGGTTTCATCGTATGCCTAGGAAGTTGCTGCATTAGCATACCTATACAGACAATTAGGGTATGCTTCAAGAGGTGGAGTTAAGCAGATTATTGGACATCTGCCACTTATGAGAGTATTATTAAAACTATCATACGATTTTCTAAATATTTTATATGAATATACTCATTGTGATTTGCTCAACATGCATGTATCTATGAGCACTTCCCAGCTTGCGTCCTCTCATAACATGAACTATACCAATGATCTTCCGTGGGCGTGCATGTGGGTATAGCGTGGATCATCGAGTATCTCATTCAAAAACCTACAAGCAATATGTGAATCACTTGATTGCTTACGGACGGATGAGGTAAGTTATTTTCATACATAATTGCAATATTTTTTCAATGAGGATTATATTAACATTACTTGTTTTCATTTGTAAGTTGTATGGAATCCATATAAGGATTCTAGATATCATCATTAACTACATTCCATTTGTTACTTCAGTGGATATGTCAAGAACATAGATGTTGTTAAACCTTACCATTCAGAGAGGTGCTTAGACAATTTGGTAGGGTTTAAATTATCCCGCCCTCATCACTTATTTCGAAAAATGTTAGTAGAGGGCATACTGCATATAAATATCAGGTGTCCTACACATAGAGCAATAGTTTATGGGGAAGGTGGCAGTCCCACATACTATCTCAAGAGGAAAAAGAGCGTGTGCCGGTGAGGTACCAATAGGACACGGTAGATGGATATATGGATTGGTATTGACAGATATGTCATCCAACCATTCAAAATCCGTCTAATAGGTCCTTGGCTCCTGATCATACATGTGGTGAGGACGTCAATGCCATTGTGCTTGCTCAGGTAACATATGTTAATTTTTGTTTTAACCCTTGCATGTTATTTTCTTAACATATTGTATATTTGCACTGTAGCGAATAGCTCGTGCTAAGAAAATTGTCGAACCCCATATTTCAGAGGGGGCGACTGGATCACACATTGTACCGAATCTATACCATGTGTTGTGTAGAATGACAAATGTACTAGATGACATTGAGACTGGCCATTCGAGGCATCTGCCTGCACTCCAGATGAGCAGATCTACCAACAGCAAGAACGTAGGAGTAAATTTAGAGATGAGTAGCTATTTGTACTAAACAGTTGTATCTGACACTATAATTTTTTGTACTAAAAATGTTTCAAATGTTTGTCCGGTTAATGAAATATGTGAAGATGTTTGTTTCTTTTTTAGCAAACAATACATATTGATAGTATGATAATTCAGTTTATAACGAATGCATATAATTGAACACACGGTTTGGTAGCAAACTGGCGAACATAATTTCTTTGTTCAATTGTAGTCGATCGAACAATAATTGTTGTTCGGTCGTACACGTCCGAACAGTAACTTTATGTTCAGACATACACGACCGAACAGAGGCAATTTGTTTTTTGCTCTTAGAAACTCATTTTCGTTCTGTTCGGCAGACGACAGGCAAAAATAGTCTCTTTGTTCGGTCATTCTCGATCGAACAATGTATTTTTGTTCGGGCACACTGCTAAACAATGCCGCTTTGTTCAGCATTATGAGTCTGAATGGTGTCTACATGCACATTTGCTTTATTTTGTTGGAAGAATATAATTTACAAGTATAATCTAAGGGAACTGAGCAGTGTCTAAACTTATTACAAAAACATATATCAGTCAATTGAAATTGTACACCAGTCAATATCATATTAAACAAATCTAAATACATTTGCATTTGTTTCTCGTAAAAGCCATCCCATCTTTTGGCAATTGAAAATCGTTTCTCGTGCCACTTATATGAAACTGGGGTATTGGATGTCCGTTTCTTAGGTATACATGCATGTAAACAAACCTCATTAATACCCAATCAGTTCTCACATATTATATTCAAGAACTCAAAATTTACTAAAAAACTAACAAACCTCAATAAAGTGGTTGTTGTTTACAAACCCAATTGCAATGCTTCGGTGTGCAGCAGGAGGGACTGGCTCAGTCCTTAGAGGTAAGAATATGAGATATTAATACCATGACAAAATAATAACACCATATTATAGTGAGATGATATGAGATATCCAATCTCAGGCATCACCATCCACTTGTCATACGGTGCTCCACCCTCGAAATGATTCAACATAAGTATGATCTCCTCCACATGCTCCGCACTAATATACACACTGTGTGCTTAGGCATTCATTTCTTTAAGTCACGTCTCACTTGAGCCATCCTTCCTTCCCAAAATCAAGCATATCTACATTGGCTCGATATCCATAATTTCTATTTGCTTGCACGTCCTTTACATGTATAATGAATGGTCACATTGGTTTAGAATATTGTGTTAAGTAATCCAACCTCAGAGACGAACAAGCCCTTTACAACCTACAACATCAAGGATTTTGAAGGTAATGAGTATATAATATTTACTCGAAAATATATTTAACCCGACATGTATGCAACAATAATATCTTTTCTTTTCGCCACCTAATTGGTTATGGGCATGCTTGGATCAAATTCTTAGAAGTGAGCGTCAGACAGCTATCTTCTGTGGATTCCACCAACTCGAACTTAAATGGTAAACAATGAGTTGATGCTTTTAGCTTTGGAACACGCTTGTTGCGTTTTCGGATCTTCGCCTCAGGTTCAATAAGTGATGAAGTAGTAGATATAACCAACTCTCACAATCTCTTCAACAACATTATCTTTTCAAAATTATTTGATATAGAAAATGTTGATTTATAATCTCTATTTCTTCTGCCAAACGATTGTCGAGGTCCTCTACTATTTCACGATTAATGGTGCTGATGCCGTCAATGCAATCTAAAGGGATAGGCATGCTGACTCTAGTATACTCAGCCAGCTCGTGTGCACCCGGTAGTCTATACGTATTTATCAATAAGCATTTACAAGCTTGGGTGTCCACACCGAGGTGTTAATTCTTTTTGATTCATCGATAATCTTTTTCAATGCACCAATGGACACAATGCCATGTAGAAGTTTGAATTGAGATGATTTAAAATTGTGTAATACAACATAAATACTCTTCTCGAATGAAGCCTTTCTCTCCTGCAACTTCAACAGTGCATGTATCTTTGCCCAACTAGTATCAAAACTCCCAAGAGATGAGCAAAAGTACCTCTTCAGCTTGGCATGTGCATTCTCAGCCCTAAAAAGGTTAAATAACTTGACGTTACCAACATATTAATAATTATATGAAAATAGTAAATAAAAGAGTTACCAAATAGAAGAGTGGCCAAATCATATTGGTTTGATATGGGATTCCCAAAATGCATTACTATGTCAGTCCAGCATGCGACAAACCTCTCTTGATACTTGTCAATCTATGTAGCCTTCACGTATGCAAGTACTTGAGGAAATTTGCGAAAATCCTCATTTTAGTCGACCAAACAATCGAACAAATTCTTCCTCGCTTTCGGCCATCACCAACATATTCCATGAAGTCATGAATAGGTCAAATCTCTCTTTTGTGTCTAAATTATTCTTGCATTGAGCAAGAATGTGTATATGCCATCTGCATAATTAATGACAAGATGTCCTCATCACCGATGGGTACACTAAAAGGTTTAGTCACCGCCTTTGCAACTCGGCTTCCTAGGGATTACAAAAATACGGTCATCCTAACCTTCCATATGGGAAAGTTAAGGCCATCAAACTTGGGAGGGATCCTAATACTTTCGGCCATATTTTCTAGTAGATGAAGATGTCAATAAAATGATTTAGCAAATAGGATCTCTCTAAGGATGTTAAGCCAAAACTAGAGACCTAAGCTCTGATACCAATTGAAATTACACCTAGAGGGGGTGAATATGTGTATTGCTAATCAATTAAAATTTCAATGTAATATAAAATGAGATGATGCAACCGATCATTTTAAACAAGAATAGAAGCCGAATTCTCCATGAAGGGCTCTGAACTTCTTCTCTTGATTCCTCTAGACAAGAGTTTGAGGTGCGTAATTGCTATCTTGTTGTGAAGAGTATAGATCGATAATAATGAATGAATAAAAAGCAAATAAATAGAAACAAGAAAGCAATCACAAACAAGAAGATATGTTTCGAGGTTCGAGCTACTGCTCTACGTCCCCGCCTTCACCACCATGAAGGATTTCCCAATCCACTATAGAACCTTTCACCAAAAGATTATAACCGCACAGAGTACACAACTCCAATACACTCCTCTAGTCCAAAGGTAGCATAATAATAATGGAACAATCTCTGGCTGATCAAAAGACCACAAACTTTCTCTTGAAAAACTCTCTTACAAAACCCTATAGAGTAAAATATAAATTTGAAGCTCAAGAATTTGTAAGTGAGAGTAAAATCAGAAGAGAGATTTTTAAAGCCAAAAACTGAAAGTAGACTTTTGAAAATAAAAGCACAAAACTGAAATTTGAAAGCTCTTTCACTAGAAAACCAAAAACTTGATTTTTCAAATAGAATTGTTGTAGTTGTTATAATAAACTCAACCCTAATGACCCCTTTATATAGGTTTTAGGAAGAGCAAACTTGGAATAGTTTTACCAGTTTAAAAGGAATAAATTGAGTCTAAAAATTCAACAAAACATGTTTTAAAAATATGTTAAAAAATAGCCTCTAGAAAATTAGCCATTCTGCCAATCTTACAGACTGTTGGTCAACTTTGAGTATAGTTTACAGGCCTAAAACGTGAAATTCAGAAATAAGTATATAGGAATAATTTGTAAATCTATACGTCTTGTTTCTAATGCAACTTAAATCAACTCAATATAATTTCGAAGTAGAAAGTTATCAATGACATTCTTAAAGGTGTCAAATCAGAAACTGTAATTTATTTTCAGAACAATAACAGACTTCAACCCAATATTTGACATCTTTAACATTTGAATAAGAAAATGATTATTGAACAAGAAATATAGCCCTAAATATTATCTTTGAAATGCAATTTAAATTATGTTATTTGAGTATAAGAATAAAAGGTTATGATAAGAAATCTAAAAGGGCGTCGAGCAGATCAGCAGAACTAAAACTGGTTAAAATTCAAAACCTGATAAAAGCGTACTTGAAATCCAAAACCGGTTAAAATAAAAACCAAACATATTGAACTTGTGTGCGTGTGTGTGAGCTTGAGCTTCAAAAATATATTCTACCTTTTAATAAACTAAACTAAATACAAACCGAAGTCTTCTTGTAGAACTCCTTCTCCAAGTCGACTCGATCCAAACACGATCCAAAGAGCTTGACTCCAACCGAGTGCTAGATGCTATCTTGACGCGCGAGCTCTTGAATATACGTGTGTTAGCTCCAAAACTCCTTTGTTGAAGTTAGACACCTACTAATATCTTGATTAATAACTGAAACTATATGAATACAAGATCATTAGTAAACTATAACTATATGAGTTAATCATCATCAAAACTAGAGTGATGGGCCTTTGGGCCAATAATAATGTCAAAAATAAGTTTTGTTTTTTAACAAAACATTTATTTTATATAAAATACTGCTAATAATGGTTTGCTTGTGTGATCGTAGGTCCATGGTGTACAATGAAGAAGAAGACCCTAAATCACTATTTAATGGGTGATTAAAAGCTTACAAAGTAGCCATTGACCTTAGGAGGTAATTCTGTCAGACCAGGGGGCTTAAATCAGAAATCCAGAAGATACAACTGATAGGGGACTGAAGCGACAGCGACAGCAAGCGGCGCTACGCGCGTCGCTCTGGTACAACCATGGACACGTGGCTTTGGCCGCGTTTTCGAGGCCGTACTGGCACAGCCGCGCCAGCGCTTTGGGCCAGGGTTTGTCCCACTGGCTCCCGTTCTCCTGGTGCCTATATATCCTCCCTTGGTGTTTTATAGGGGGAGATTCAGAGAGTTAGGGTAGTTTTCTTCTTCATGTTGTAGTTTAGGGTAATTTACATTAGTTTCTCTTCTTCTTCCTCCTTTGTATTTTCTATTTCTTATAAATCTTGTATAGAAAAGAGAGTGGTATATGGTTGGATAGTAAGAGTGCTTGTAATAGAAGGTGACAATCTATGAAAGGTTCTCTCCGCCTCACTTTGTTTTCTTCTCTCTAAATCATTTTACATGTTTAACTAATCTCTCATGATAACTAACTACAATCACTAACTTGCTAACTTCTTTTTTGAAAATCCACATGAATTTAATTGCCTCTACTTGGCCTTGCTCTTGCAAGAGCCATTGATGGCTCATGATGATGGATTCTAACACTCTAACATCCTAACTTTCTAACAAGCTAACATTACTGTTTTCCATTGATTTGCAAAGGGAAAAACTTACAAAAAAGGGTCGAGGAGCTAAATTATAAGTATTCTAAAAAGATTACAAGTAGATCTCCTCTGAGATTCTGGAGAAGTGTGTCGATAGGAGTCTGGTCAGCGCGCGACCACATTGTCCCTTTGACGATGCAAGCGATGAGATTCCCTTCTCACCTGGTTCGGGGAATCAGAGAACAGAAGGTTGGTAGACCCTCTTGTTTCTTCTCAAAACCGCCTTCGCTTAGGAATTCCTTCTCGCCTGGTTCTGAAAATTCCTTGGGAGGAAGGAAGGTATTAGGGTATCAACACCTTGATTAGAGAAGTAGTTCTCTAAATTCTCTGAATTCTTGGAAGCAAGAGAATAGATCTTTGTTTAGCCTCTCTCTCTATGTGCGCGATCGTCTGTACGTCCTTGCGTGTGCGTCTCTTCTTGTGGAGATCCCTCTCCTTGTGCCTCTTGTGGGCTATTTATAGGAAGAGCAGGGGTATATTATTCCTTAAAAATATGAAAACAGATTGAATCAAATCTACTCAAATCTGGAAAGTAGCCTTGCTGCGAGGCTAGAATCAGCTTCCGCGAAGCTAGAAGTAGCAGGTTGCGTTGATCCTTCTGATCTGTTTTGATTCTTTCCATATAATTGGAAGATTTTTCCTGATCCTCTTACTCATTTTAGGAGAGTCAAGAGATTATGGCAATCAACTGCCAAATTTGATCTCAGATTTGATTTTGATTAGATTTGATCTTGAATTGATTTGATCTTATCTGGAGATTTAATTGGTCAAAGGTTGACCATGACAGACCCGCAGCGGAGCTGCCGCGTCGAGCTCACAGCGGAGCTGGAAGAAGCATCTGGCGAAGTCAGAAGAAAGCTCTTCAGCGGAGCTAGATAACATCTGCGGCGAAGCTACCGAACATCCTTCTGCGCGGTTGCGTGTGGCTTTGAGCGAAGCTAACTCTCTCTGTGGAGTTAACTGAGCATTTCAGCCGAAGCTGTAAGTTAACTTCCTGATGGAGCTTTGAACGGCTCCGAGGCGAAGTTGGGCGATCTTAGCCTCTCAGGCGAGGCTATCCCTTTGGGCTCATGTGATGCTAAGTGTTAGCATCTTAGACTTGCATAGGTCTGTTTAGAGATAATCTGGGCTTACTGTCTGCTTTACTGGATCAGTAGAGTCCAAGTTGCTGCTTTGTCCCTCGGAGATGTGTACAAAACTGGTCGTCAGCTTGTCTGTCACTTGTCTTTTGTAAATGTCAACAAGTTTAGACATTGTTCAGGCCAGTAAGAATCTTGTCTTTTTTAAAGTGTCAACAAGACCCCCTTTAAAGTTTTTAAAAGTCTGCAATGGAATGGTTCAGGCTTCGAAGTACTTTGAATTGCTTTAATTAATGTATGTGAAGTACGAACGTCGCCATGGTGGTTGAGTTCAGCTTCGCTTTCGATCCTGCTTTGGGATAAATTCACCGAAGAATCATGTAGATTCGCGACTCTGGGTAGCTTCGCGTCTGAGTAGCTCCGCGTCTGGGTAACTCCGCGTCCGAGCCTCCCGAAGTAGATTCGCTTCAAATTGGTCTTGGAACGTCGTTCCTTTCCCGAGGCCAACAGCCTTTTGGCTAGTTACGAGAAGGATTATTTCCTTTCCCAAAGTTGAAATAACTTCTTTTGGATTAACGAGGGAGATCATTCCTCCCTTGCGCATTTTCGAGGGAAACTCCCTTTCTCAAGGCTCAATAA
The DNA here is from genome assembly GCA_038442645.1 of Agave tequilana. NCBI lineage: Eukaryota > Viridiplantae > Streptophyta > Magnoliopsida > Asparagales > Asparagaceae > Agave > Agave tequilana. The sequence goes on along the minus strand of JAVJIF010030571.1, from coordinate 14,893 downwards.
ATTTACATTAACGAGAGAGATCATTCCTCCCTTGCGCGTTTTCTAGGGAAATCGTTCCCTTTCTCAAGGCTCAGTAAATGCCTTAAATTCGCTCATGCTTCTATGCTTGAAGCCGCAACGGCGCGCTCAGGCCATGAGGCTTATAAATAAGACACTTGAGGTCCTCTGAAGAGAAGCGGTCTGCTCATATCTTCTCTTGATTATTAGAGAGCGATATTCAGATCTCTGAACTAGTGGGGTGCCCACTCTAGTCATTATCCGGCCAAGAACTGGTGAGTCTCGGTCATCCAGAGACTTTACCAATGAACTGATAACGTTTAGGGAGCTTATCTCCCTTAATTTAGCTTTAATAGCTGCCTCAGGGATTGATTTTCCTTGTTCTTTATTTTGTATCTGACTGATCTGTAGAGAAGGGCTTCAGCCCAGCTTCCTGACAAAGCTATCACTTTGACTTGATCAAAGAAAGATCACTGCATACTTGCCTGCTAAGTTCGCCACTGTTGACACTTAAAAAAGACAAGATTCTCATTGGTCCGAACGATGTCTAAACTTGTTGACATTTACAAAAGACAAGGGACAGACGAGCTGAAGACCAGTTTTCACCCACCTCCAGGGACAAGGAAGCGATGGACTCCACTGATCCAGCAAGCAGAACAGTGAACCCGGATTGTTTCTAACAGACCTCAGCAGGTCTAAAATGCTAGCATTTAGCATTACATTAGCCCAAGGAGATAGCCTCGCTTGAGAGGCTAACATCATCCAGAGCACCGCCAGGAAGCTAACTGATAGCTTCGCCGAAAACCCTCTTTTCGGACTTCGCCGAAGACCCTCTTTTCGGACTTCGCCAGGAATTGCCTCTAGCTCCGCCATCAGCCTGCTATGGTCAACCTTTGACCAATCAAATCTCCTGATGAGATCGGATTCAATCTAATCAAATCCAATCAGGATTCAAATATGGCAGGTGATTGCCACAATCTCTTGACTCTCTTGAAACGAGTAAGTGGATCAAGGAGAATCAATCAACGATATGGAAAGGATCATAACATATCGGAAAGATCAACCGATTTGCCATTTTCTAGCTCCGCGGAAGCTATTATAGCCTCGCAGCAAGGCTACTTTCCAGATTCAAACAGATTCGGTTCAATCTGTTTCTATATCTTCAAAGGGGACGATTATACCCTTACTTTCCCTATAAATAGCCCGTCAGGGGCACAAGGGAGAGGCATCGGATTGCAGAGGAAGGAGCCATCAATTGCCTTCTGATCGCAAGAATCGATCAATTAGCTTCTTCGACTGAGGCTTCTTCATAACGCACCGTGCGTTCTCGAATTCAGAGACCTTTTAGAGAATTGCTTTCTCTATCCAGGGTGTTGATACCCTAACATCGTCCTTCTTCTCAAGGAATCTCCGGAACCAGGCGAGAAGGAATTCCTTATCGAAGGCGATTTTGAGAAGCAGCAAGAGGGTTCTACCAATCCTCTATTCTCTGATTCCCGGAACCAGGCGAGAAGGGAATCTCATCGCTCGCATCGTCAAAGGGACAAAGTGGTCGCGCGCTGACCAGACTCCTATCGGCACACTTCTCCAGAATCTCTGAGGGGATCTACTTGTAATCTTTTTTAAGAATACTTGTAATTTAGCTCCTCAAACTCTTTTTGTAAGTTTTTCCCCTTTGCAAACATAATGGAAAACAAGATGGCGACTCCACTGGGGAATGTATTCTCCTCTGCTGAGAATCAAGTGTCGCAATGCGACGAACAGACCTTCGGTCTATCTCTGAATTCAGAAAAGCCGGTGCAGCCAGATCTTCTCTGGCTAAATCTTCAAGCAAAGTCTCTGCGGAGACGGAAAAGGTTCTCTACAAACCTGCCGCGGTCCTCTGGCGCAACAAGGAAACATGTCCGCAGCCCAGATCCTGCACTTTTGAGAACCTGGTTATCCAAATTGATCAAAGAAGATTTGAAGAAGTCCTCTCTGGGGGTGGCTTGATGCTTCGAGCACGGAAGCACAAGAAGGTCTTCATGGCCAAGGTTTCAGATCAGAAACCAGAGGCAGAATTTCGCCAACACCCCACAGCCCCGCTTGTGGCTATTCAGGTTCCTTGCGAACCTATACATCCTCTGTCAAAGCGGATATGGAAGCCTAAACAGAAGTCCTCTGCTGAAGCTTCAGGCGTAGCCTCGCCAAAGCCGCGCCCCTCTTATGAAGAAAAAGGCAAGATGCCCGCCTGTACCAACAATGCTGCCAACCATAAAGTCAAGACGGCAATCATACCGTCTCCTAGTGCAGCAATGCCTACCGCTAGCCTTGTCCTCACAAGCAAGGCTATTGTACCTCGGCGTACTCATCGGGTTTACAGCCGCGAGGCTAGAACCAAAGCACTATTCGGTGCTAATCCTTTCCGCAGGACTAAGGGGAACGATGCGTTGTCCCATATACCAGATTATTCAGGCCCCTACAGGCCGACCTGCGAGGATTCTTGGCGGACAAGCGGAGATTAAAGCATTTCCAGATTACTTCCTCCTGTTGTCGACGAAGTGGATGCCAGTTCGTGATGGTCCATTCTATGCAGTGTCGGTTACGACCGACCCTTGCCACCTCTCCATATCGGCGATCAGTCTTTGATCGACTGTCTGCGCGCATCCCGATGAGGCATCCCAAAAGGAGCGGGCCACCGGATCCAGCCTCTGCATCCGTCAACATGACCGGAAGGGGGCGAGAGCCGCGCGGAAGAAGTCAAGCCTCTGACGACACCCCTTTCGGCTCCCCAGATCCGGACTACTGCCCAGGCTTAGCTGAAGTCTTGGTGCATGAAGAAGGTGTTTTCCGAAACACCAGATCCAGGGTAGCGATACCCTATAATTATGAACAGCCTTCTTCCTCAAGGGCCCTGATCCCGCCACAATCCGGACGATCACCCCAATCGTCTGACGGAGAAGATGGAGACAGCGGGTATGCTTCTTCAGCAACAGTCAGTTCCGTGCGAACGGACAAAGCATCGGTTAATATGGCCGATAACGCCAATGACGACCTTCGTCGGCGTTTGGAGGCTCAGGAGCAGACCTCTAGAACTCAGCAAGAGGCCCTGGACAATATTCAACAGATGCTCGCTCAGCTCCTCAGCAACCGGAATGATGATACCGGAAGTAATCATGACGAGGAGGGGCATCTCAGCAATGATCCGCCCAAGACGGAGAAATCTAAGGGAGGCTCTTCCCTGGATGCCGAAGTCCTTAAAGGCCTTCAAGCTCAAATTTCATCCCTGGCTCAAAAGGATGAATTGAAGAAAGTGGGGGTAGTCCGTCCTTACCCACTGGAATGGGATTCGGTGTCATATCCGCCAAAGTTCAAACCACCAACGTTGCACACGTATGATGGTAAGAGCTCGCCCAATCAGCACATCTACTATTTCCGGTCTCAGACCGGTAATGTTCTAAACAACGACGCCATCATGGCTAGGTTGTTCATCGGCACCCTGAAAGGGGTAGCATTCGACTGGTTCCGAAGCCTTCCTCAGGGCTCTATCAATTCCTGGGTCGACCTGGAAACCCGGTTCCTCTCTCGCTTCTATGAGGACGATACCGAAGTGACCATGGATAAGCTCCTTTCCACTGTGCAGAGGAAAGGCGAATCTGTCCGTGAATACATTGAGCGGTTCAGAAATCTATCTCTGATGTGCCCAGCAGGGATGCCTTTACCCATGCTTTTACAAACATGCAGACATAACTTCTCGGATCAAGTAGAAGTTCGCATGGGGGCTGTCAAGGCCCATACTTGGAAGGAATTGGTCGAACAAGCTGAGATAGCCGAGAAATCGGCTAAGAAGTTCGAGCCATCCGCCCCTAGAAGCAAATGGGGCACGAACAACAAAGGGCGTAGCGATCTCCCGCAGTCTTCCCAAGCTAAAGGGAAGGAAATTATGTCCGTCGAACTGACCGGGGACATGCAGTCAAAGGCCAAGAAGAGCGGCGTCAACAGCCAAGAGCCCAAGTTTCCTCCGAAGCAGTACTCCTTCAGAGATGACCAGGTGGTCACGATATTCCATCTGCTCCATAAAGGGAATAAGATGAAGCTGCCAGATGCTCGGCGACCTAATGAGATAGGGCGCACAAATGACCCTAAATACTGCCTCTACCACAGGATGATCCACCATCCTACCGACAAGTGCTATGTTCTTAAGGATAGAATTCAAGCCTTGGTCGACGCCGGAGTCCTCACACTGAAGACGGAACAGAAGAAAGTCACTGCCAATATGGTGACTCTTGAGTTCGGCACTACCCAGAAGGTCATGGTTCCTGACGGGACCTATCCAGCCCCGATGCCACGGCTAGAAGTCAAGCATCCTCCAGCCATGACTCAATACAACAAGGGTCTCGTCCTTTGACATTGGAGACAGGGGAAGTTATGTGGATACACCCTGACCTCGTCCAAGACGTACAGCAGACGTCGAACGACTCCAGCAGAAAGGGCAAGTCCTGCAATGTCATCTCTGTCCTGCCAGACGATGGTAATCTTACTTCGGCTTCCCTCAGCGATTCTGAAGAAGAAAAGCATGCCTGTACAGCGCGGGCAGATGCGCCTCAACAGACGGGCACCCGGTCTGGAAAGTCATATCAAAGGCAATATGACAAATCTACTGACGAGATACAACGGCAAACGACGTCAGTACCAATGCCGGCATCCACTCCAGTCCTGACCAAAGGGAAGGAGAAGCCTAAGGAGGTGCGATTCGACCATGTGTTGAAGAAACCGCCAGGCCAAGGGTTAGCCACGCCCTTTCGCTTTGATATATTGGCCCACTTAGCCAATATCCCGGCTCGTATCACAATACACGAGCTTCTTCGTCTCTCTAAAGAGACGAGAGAGGCACTCAGAGATGCGCTAGCCAACTCAGAGTCCTTTCTGACATGCATGCCTGAGATCCCTGGTGATGAGATGCAGCCTCCCTGCTCAGAGTGCCATCACGCGCAGTCAAAGGTACCTGCCATTACCTTCACGGCGGAAGATATGCTTCTCAAAGACAACAAGCATGACCGACCTCTGTACTATACCGGATATATCGGTTCAACCTGCATTGAAAGAGTACAAGTCGATCCGGGGTCTGCTCTCAGCATCATCCCCAAAAGGCTCCTCTACTTCCTCGGCATACCACTGTACAGGTTGTCTGCAACCACCACTACAATATATGGTTTCAACGCCGGGAGCAGCCATCCGCTTGGAAAGATTCGGCTCCGCTGCAGAATCGGAAGCCTGAAGTCAGAGGTGACGTGCTATGTCATTGATGCTGACACATCATACAACCTGCTACTAGGACGACCTTGGATCCATGCCAACTGGATCGTTCCGTCCACTCTCCATCAGTGCTTCAAGTATGTTGAGGATGATGCGACAGTACGAACTGTCTTCGCTGAAAAGCAACCCTTTAAGGGGTGGAAAACTACTTCACTGATGCCCTCCTATATCAAGAGGCTAGTGGAACGCCGGGAGAACCATTGCCAGACGATGATGAAAGTGGCAATGAGGCAGATTCGGAATCTGAAACGGCATGCCGGCCATTCTGATTGGCGAGCCAATTGTAGCATGCTTTAATGATCCCCGATGTAAGATCCCTTCTGATGAGGAAGGCGAATGGATAATTAATGATGATATTTCTTTTGATTATCTGCGAGCATCGAGTCGATTAAATCCATTATGGATGGCTCTCTTCGCATGCCCGTACATGAGCCAAGTTCGGCCATTACATCTGTGGAGGTTATAGAAGGGCCACGCTGGTGATCCCTCCGTCCAAGCAAGGACAGTCGCCGATAATCTTCGGCAGAGCCCGGCCAGGGAGATTCTCAACTACAGACTCAAGCTCGGACTCAGAAGTTCCACAGTTCTTCCATTACGCGCCATCAGCGCGCCATATTATGAAAAGATGGGCTACAACCTGAAGCAGGGAGCGGGCCTAAACTTCGAAAAGGAAGACGCGGCTTGATGCGTAACTCCGTCCCAAGAGGAAAACCTGCAAATTACTATGATAGTACACGCAGGGGGTTAGGGTATGTTACACCCACGTCATCAACAACAGTTCAGGTCAAAGGCGACGGATCGATCCCATCACAGTCGACCTCATCCTCCGAATGGGACTCTGATGTCAGCATAGGAGGAATATTCGAAAGCCTCATGACTTCAAGCAGTCAGTTGGAACCCGCAGAGGTTGCCAATGAGGAATCATGGGCCCAGCAATTGAGCTTTCAATGGGAAAAAGCGGTTTGAGCTGCGCGAGCCACCTACCGAAGACAAGGTGATCCAAGTCAACTTAGGCAGTCAAGATCACCCTAAGCCTATTTTCATAAGTGAAAGCTTATCACTTATCGAAAAGGAAGAATTGATAATGCTCGTAAAAGAGTATATAGATGTCTTCGCCTATGAAGACATGCCTGGACTTGATCCACAGGTCGCTATGCACCGTCTAAACATCAAGCCCGACGTTAAGCCAGTCAAGCAGCAACAACGTCGGTTCCGCCAAACATCATGGAGGCTATTGAAGCCGAAGTTCATAAACTCATTGCTTGTGGCTTCATCCGGGAGGAACAACATCCAGATTGGGTGGCTAACATAGTCCCCGTCCTCAAGAAAAATGGGAAAATACGAATCTGCATCGACTACCGTGATCTCAATACGGCCTGTCCCAAAGATGAATTCCCACTGCCGATCACCGATGTCATGATCGACAACACATGCGGGTTCGAGAGGATGTCTTTCATGGACGGCTTCTCAGGGTACAACCAGATCAAGATGTATCCTGATGACGAGAAGCATACTTCTTTCCGAACGCCATTGGGGGTATACTGCTACACTGTAATGCCCTTCGGACTGAAGAACGCCGGAGCAACCTACCAACGGGCGATGAGCATGATCTTCCGCGACCATCTCCGAAAGACGGTGGAGTGCTATGTTGACGACATTGCCGTCAAAAGCCGCAGCAAAAATGAACATCTTCGCGATCTGAGAACGATGTTCGACATAATGCGGGCTCATCAGCTGAAAATGAACCCGACAAAATCCTTCTTGGAGTGTCTAGTGGCAAATTCCTTGGGTTCATTGTCACATCAAAAGGGATCCATTTGGACCCAGACAAAGTCAAAGCCATCCAGGACATGCATCCACCAAGGAATCTCAAAGAGCTCCGAGGCTTGCAAGGCAGATTAGCCTACATCAGAAGATTCATAGCAAATCTATCGGGCCGTTGCCAACCATTTACCCGACTAATGAAGAAGGGTACTGCCTTCATGTGGGATCGAGCTTGTCAAGAAGCTTATGAAGACATTAAAAGGTATCTCACAAAACCTCCTGTCTTAGTGGCCCCTACATCAGGAAAACCATTCCTGCTTTATGTAAAAGCCCTGGATTATTCCCTCGGCGCCCTCCTCGCTCAGAAGGACGACAATGGCCATGAGCAAGCCATCTACTATCTGAGTAGAACTCTCATAGGAGCAGAATCTCGGTACAATCCTATTGAGAAAGAGTGTTTAGCTCTCGTCTTCGCTGTTCAGAAGACACGACATTATTTGGTTGGCCAAACCATACATGTCATCTCCAGGGTGAACCCTTTACGACTTCTCATGACGAAGCCAGGGTCGCTGAATTCAAGGTTGGCTAAATGGGCACTTCTGTTGTCTCAATACGACATGACCTTTACTCCTCAGAAGGCAGTTAAAGGCCAGCCCTTGCAGAGTTCTTAGCTGCTCATCCAGTTCCAGAACATTCAAAACTTCACGAAGACATCCCTGATGAAGTCTTCGAATCTAATGCGACCTCAGCAGAGGAAGTGTGGCAGATGTTCTTCGACGGAGCATCGCGGATGGGCCCAAAGGAAAGATTATTGCCGGAGTGGGGGTTGTGTTCATCTCCCCACAGGATCATATCCTTCCCAGAGCGTTCTCCTTGACAGAATCATGCTCTAATAATGTAGCGGAATACAATGCCCTACTCATTGGCCTCCAGCTCGCCCAGGGAATGGGGGTACGCTACCTTGAAGCTTATGGCGATTCAAAGCTGATCATAAATCAGGTTAAAGGCGAATACGAGGTCCGTCATGAGGACTTGGTGCCTTATTATCACACAGCCATCGAATTGGCTAGCTTATTTGAAGGCTTCTACATCGGGCATGTGTCCCGATCCCAAAATACCAAGGCGGATGCTCTCGCTGCATTAGCGACGACGCTAGCCTTACCGGCCGACACCGAGTATCACCTCACAGTCGCAACCCGGCATCTCGTATGCTCTAAGCATATGCTAAGGATCCAAGAGGTCCATAATATCTCCGTGGATCTTGAGCCGAGGGATTGGCGCTTCCCTCTCATTGACTACGCTCTGCACGGTCTGCTTCCAGATGATCCCAAAGAAGCGGCGTCCATCAGACGAAGGTCGCTCCGTTTCTACTATGATCCCACTTTGAAGACACTCTACCGTCGTTCATATGACGGTGTCCTCCTCCGCTGCCTCTCTCATTCAGAGGCACAGGAAGTGCTTAAAGAAGCACATGATGGTACTTGCGGAGCTCACCAGCCAGGTCCAAAGCTTAAAGACAGGCTGCACAGACTTGGGTACTACTGGCCGACCATGATGGCCGATGCCACCCAATACGCACGAAGGTGTAAGGCGTGCCAGGTCCATGCAGACTTCATACACCAACCTTCGGAGTTGCTCCACCCTACTGTTGCTTCATGGCCATTTGAAGCATGGGGAATCGATGTCGCAGGGCCAATCAGTCCCTCTTCGGCAAGAGGTCATCGGTTTATCCTGGCAATAACCGATTACTTCTCAAAATGGGCAGAGGCCACACCGTTGGCCGAAGTTAAAACCTCCAATCTGGTTAGCTTCATCAAACACCATGTCATCCATCGATTTGGTGTCCCCAGGCGGATCATCCATGACAATGGTCCTCAATTCATAAGCCAAGGATTCTATCGGTTCTGCGATAAATACCGAATTCAGAATATGGCTTCAACAGCTTACAATCCTGCTGCCAACGGTTTGGCAGAGGCATTCAACAAGACAATCATCAAGCTGCTCAAGAAGTTTGTCTCCTCGAACAAGCGAGATTGGGACGAAAAGCTCGGTGAATGCCTTTGGGCCTACCGGACTACGGTTCGGACACCGACAGGCAATACGCCTTTCTCCCTGGTATATGGGTGCGAAGCGGTCATCCCATTGGAAATCCAGATGCCATCATTACGGGTAGCCTTGACTACTAAGATGACATCAGAAGACAATGATCGCCTGCGTCTTCAAGAGCTCGAAGCCCTGGACGAGAAGCGGCTGCAAGCTCAGCAACATATCGAGCTATATCAGGCTCGGATGTCAAAAGCCTTCAATAAGAAGGTCAAGCAGAGAGTCTTCCACAAAGGAGACCTAGTCTTAGCCGTCAGACGACCGATGATTATGACGCACAAGACCAAGGCAAATTTCAGCCTAAATGGGAAGGACCGTTTGTGATAGAGACAGTCTATTCAAACGGAGCATACCGCCTTACAACTGCAGATGGCGACCTCATGATGCCGATCAATGGCAAATTCTTAAAGAAGTATTATCCTTAATCAAGGATCTTGCTCTCGATCAGGTTAACATTACACCTCTGATCGAGATCCGCGCGTCCGGAATGCGCACAAAGAGAGCCTCTCTCTCTCTTTCTCCAAGCATGTCAAACCTGTTGATAGCTGGGGGTTTGCTTAAAATCCCAAGGGACCCGTTCCCACTTGATTCCCTCTCCAAAATCACCTACCAATTCTCATCCATAGAATGGTAGGACCACATATATTCCGCTGTTACGTTAACAATAAACCTATGACAGCAATCCTCTCGTTTCTCTCCAAGAAAATGAGACCTCCAAAATCACTTACCAATTCTCATCCATAGAATGGTAGGACCACATATATTTCACTGTTACGTTAACACTAAACCTATGACAGTGATTCCCTCGTTTCTCCCCGTGAAAACGAGACTATTCCCAAACTCCATTGTTATTGAGCTTAGTGGCGTCTTAACCGGTTATGTCATTGCGACCTCTGAACCAGTAGACAGCTAAGTCTCGATCCCGAGTCCTGTTGACATTTACAAAAGACAGGTCTCGATACTCGTTGACATCTACAAAAGACGAGTATCACCTATTGATTGAAGCTTGGTGGCTTCTCAACCAGTTACGTCATTGCGACCTCTGAACTGGCAGATAGCCAAGTTTCATCTACCATTGAGCTTAGTAGCGTCTCAAATTGGTTATGTCATTGCGACCTCTGAACCAGCAGACAGCTAAGTCTCAATCCCGAGCCCTGTTGACATTTACAAAAGACAGGCCTCGATACTCGTTGACATTTACAAAAGACGAGTATCACCTATTGATTGAAGCTTGGTGGCTTCTCAACCAGTTACGTCATTGCGACCTCTGAACTGACAGATAGCCAAGCCTCATCTATCATTGAGCTTAGGCGTCTCAATTGGTTATGTCATTGCGACCTCTGAACCAGCTGACAGCTAAGTCTCAATCTCGATGCTTGCTGACATTTACAAAAGGCAAGTATCTCCTTTCCTTTTAAGCCCCGCAAAGGGCTAACCTCGAGACTGGCAACATCCCATTCGGTTATGTTACTGCAACCTCTGAACCAACAGACAGTCATGTCTCATTATCTAAGCAATAGACGACAAAAGAAAAATCTTTCTATTAATCCAGAAGGATGGGATACATGGAGGAGCCTATAGGCGTACATGATAAGATCGAATCCGATCTCCAAGCGAAGCTAGCCGCGTCCTCCTGTCATCTTCAGCCTGGGCCAGCGCCTGTGATCTTAGCTCCGCCGCATCGAAGTCCACCGCCTGAGCCAGACGAGCCTCGGTCTCCGCCAAAGTCGCCCTCTGTGATGACTTCCGCTCCGCCAGTTCCTCACTTCGAGCCCTGAGCTGCTTAAGCCGCGCAGACTCTTCATGACGCATCTGTGTAGCTTTGGACAAGAGGAGATTTGCCTTTCGGATCATCTCTTCAGCCCTCTTGATCTTATCTTCAGCGTCAAGAAGAGCACTGTTGGAAGCATCAATTGCACTCCCAACCTCTGCTTCCTCTGCCTCCAAGGACCTCAAGTCAGAGGAGATAGCCTCAACAGCCTCTTGAGCAGCGAGCTGAGCCTCGCGCTTCTGGGCGACAAGACGCGCGAGCCGTTCATCAGCCAAAGACGCTGCGTCGGAACGATGGAAATGGCGCCATTCCTCCACGTCCTTCTCAAGGTCATCTACCAGGAGCTCCAGAGCAGTAGCTTGATGGTACCCTCAAAGTCCCGGATACACTCGATGCCACGGGAGAGAACCATTTTCAGCTTCGAAAATGGCACAGGCGAGCCCTTCAAGACTAGACCGATAGTCTGCTCCAAACTATTATAGAAGCTGTCGACCAGATTACCGATAAAGTCATTCTCAGCTTCATCAATCCTTGAGACAACCTCGGAGCAATCTACCAACCTAGTCGACACCACCGCGGAAGAAGAAGCGGGAACATCGACAGCAGCAGGGCAAGCCAAAGGTGACCTCGGCGGAGTCCTCAGCGACACCGGCACGCCAGCCACCGCGGAGGTAGGACTGGCAACCACCTCCTGAGCAGCAGGCTCAACTACCAGCGTCGGGGAGGTAGGGCTCACAATCACCCTCAATGCCGTATTCGGCAAGACAGTCTGCACCCCACTCGTTGATATGACTGGAAGTGGGGGTACCTCCGGGACTGCCGCCTCTTCAACCTCAGGGCCCTCCGCTGATTTGGGCTGATAAAAAGGCAGGTCGCCATACAGCGCGTCTAACACAGCTGCGTCTGCCCCGGTCGAAGCGCTCATATCGCCCTTTGACCCTTCAGGAAACCCTCCGCTTCTTTCGAAGCTGATGCACCTTGGGGACGAATGCCTGCAACAAAACCAAGGTCAAAAAGGAGACGCAACAAATAGGCGAGGACCAAGAGACCTTAGTCTTACCGAAGGCCGATGTCACCTCGTCAGCCGCATCAGAATCCAAGGGTCCCATCGGAAAGTTCTTACCAGACTCAACGCGGATAGCCGGCCCACTCGCCGATTCCTCCGCAGACCACCCGGCAGAGCTGGATGCCATAGGACTTCCTTTAGAAGTCCCAGCGCCCGAAGGGCCAATATCGGCCGCATCACCTCGGACTCCTCCGAGCGAGCAAAGGAACCAGCTGCACTTCCATAAGTGAACAGGGGATCGTAGTGCTCCCTTGCTCTCCAATTGCCTCAGCTCCTGCAACAAAGAGCGAATGATGAGTCATGTAAAGCGTGCTGAAGGCATATTAGATGGGACCAATCTTACCAGTAGTCGGTTCAGCAACCGACGGCTCAGCCACTAATGGAGCAGCAGAAGGAGGCGCAGCAGAGGGCTCACCCTCCACCACAATGGTAGGAGTCTGGCGACGGGGCTTCTTCGCCGACAACTTCCTACGGGATCCACTCCCACGCTCCTTTTGAAGTGGACCTCAGAGTCCCCTTCCTCCACTTCTTCCACATGCTGTGGGGAGTTGTCCCCACTACACCAGATCCGGCTTCACGAGCACCTGCTTCGGGGGCATCGGGTCTTGTCTCTGCCTCGAAGCGAGGGCTCTCTGCATCAGAAGCCTCGCTATCATCCACAGCGATGAACTCCTCTATGCCAGGAACACGGACTCGCTTGCCCTCCATCTTATCAGAAGCCTTCTGCCTCAGCCGATGAGAAATCAACTTCACACTGAACTATTGGCTTTGAATCCAGGAGGCGTGGAATTCGAAGCTGCATACCATTGGCAGAAACACAGGGTCGTCCATAGGCCGGGATCCCTCAACGGCGTGCGTAGCCACGCTCCAGTGCCATCCGCGGTAAAGAACCACCAAGCACGAGCCCCATCAATGAGGCTCCCCATGAAAGCCAGGTCCGGATTCGGGTTGCCCACATACAACTGGTCATACCCAAATTGGCGGGCGAAACGGCTCGGAATGTAGGGCTCCATGTAGCAGGTATCCCCACTCCGGTACAGCAGATGCGAGGGCCGGATACAGACCAGCCACTCGAAAACACCCCGACTCATGGGGGACCGACCTGATTCCACGTCATGGAATTCCTCGTTGTATCCTGCACCCCGCAGGCGAGGAAAGCAACGGAATAGGCTATAAGCGTCATAGCGACGCACTAACTTACGGGCCTCCCACATAAGTTTTCTGCCACAGACAGCCTTCAAAACGACGGAGAGAAGCGCCGTTTGAACACCCTGAGGTGGGTCTTCCCCAGCTCCAATCAAACTGGGGCAGTGCAAGGCGAACCACGCCATCAAGTAGGTGTACGGTAAACCTACCCTAGGATTGGGCCCGTCACGAGGCAAGACGGCACCCTTCCCTCGCCTTGACGCCATTGGCCTGCAGAAAGCCTCCGTCAGTACACGAAGGCCCCTCTGAATACAACACACCATGGCCGGGAGAAGACCCAGAGGTGGCCATGGACCAAGCGAACGGCAGGCAGCAGCACATTCGGTTGAACAATGTCACCCGAAGAAGAAGGCACGACACACTTCTTTAACCAGATGGTTAAGAAGCCAGCCAGCAACGCCTTGCGAGACATAGGCCGACGGGCCTGATGGTGAAAGCTCCGAAGAACATCACCCTTTCTCGAAAGGACCATCATCTTCTGTCACGACGATGTCCTTTTCAGCACGCACCTCTATCCTCGCCAAGATGTCTTCTTCAGCAACTCCGCAATGAGCTGCCTCGGGCACATTAGTCATGTCCGGGAACAAGTAGTTCCCCCAGCTCTTCAAGCTCTTCGAGCTACTTTGCCACCGGTGTGGATGCTGGAGCAAATGTGCAAATGGCACACCAATTCCCGATATGTCTCAAGCAAAGCAGGCTCTTGCTTCTCCAAGAGAGCCACTCCGTCTCACACGGAAAATATTCTTCATATGGGAGAGACCCGAAGGGCAAAGCAGAGATCTCTCGCATCTCATGCAAGGCCATGCCCAATTCACCAACCGGGGTTAAGAAAGTCCCCGAGGCTGGGCAGTACAACTCAAGGATGGCGTAGAAGCACGCCACCTTCATCTCAATGCCGTAGCAGGTCGCCCTGACGGCCTCATAGAGGTTCAACTCTCTAATTCCCCCTCAAATGATTGAGGATATAATTGGTCAACTCCGCCCACCATGACCTAGGAGGGTGGACCCAACCAGGAGCCCTGAAATCTTGGCGGGGTAGTTCCCTCAGCCTCGCAGAACTGAGTACCGAAGGTCGGCGCCGCAGCTGGATTCTCTCCTACGGAAGGTCCGCAACACCTTCCCAGGGTATAGCCCTATTATGCTACGAGGAGGGCCGCCCTCGAATAGCCGTCGGGAATGTCAACCTCCGACACTTATAGACTCGGCATTTAGGCTCACGCCCCCCCACGCCATCTTCCGAGCCTGAGTCACGCTCGCGAAGGAAGACAAAGCGAAATGCCGCTTAGTAGACGGGAGATAGAATCTCTCGCCGTCCAACTGGAAGATCCACTGGCCTTCACCGGCCTGTAGCTGGCGATCGGGATCAGGTGCAGCATCCCCGAACATGAAGTCAGGCTTTTTGTAAGCCTGACGGTCGATATCTTCAAACGGAGCCGTAGTCAAAATGCTCCGCATGGCCTGCGGGCCACCACTCTGAATGAGCGTATCCCGTACAAGGGGGGTCGGCTCACTGAACAAGGAAGCTGCCCGATGAACTGCAAGCTGATGCTCCCTGCTCGACTGGTTAAGCCAAATAGACTGTTCTGGAGGCCGGAGGCGTGATGCACTGCAAAAACAAAAAGAAAATGAACTATGATTAGTTCACCAATCAAATCGACGCGAAGACACAAAAATTCGCTAAGGCATAGCCT
>JAVJIF010030570.1:0-25462 GCA_038442645.1 Agave tequilana | reverse complement strand
TGTACTAAACAGTTGTATCTGACACTATAATTTTTTGTACTAAAAATGTTTCAAATGTTTGTCCGGTTAATGAAATATGTGAAGATGTTTGTTTCTTTTTTAGCAAACAATACATATTGATAGTATGATAATTCA
The DNA here is from genome assembly GCA_038442645.1 of Agave tequilana. Classification (NCBI taxonomy): domain Eukaryota; kingdom Viridiplantae; phylum Streptophyta; class Magnoliopsida; order Asparagales; family Asparagaceae; genus Agave; species Agave tequilana. The sequence goes on along the minus strand of JAVJIF010030570.1, from coordinate 25,327 downwards.
GTTTATAACGAATGCATATAATTGAACACACGGTTTGGTAGCAAACTGGCGAACATAATTTCTTTGTTCAATTGTAAGTCGATCGAACAATAATTGTTGTTCGGTCGTACACGTTCCGAACAGTAACTTTATGTTCAGACATACACGACCGAACAGAGGCAATTTGTTTTTTGCTCTTAGAAACTCATTTTCGTTCTGTTCGGCAGACGATAGGCAAAAAATAGTCTCTTTGTTCGGTCATTCTCGATCGAACAATGTATTTTCTTCGGGCACACTGCTAAACAATGCCGCTTTGTTCAGCATTATGAGTCTGAATTGCTGTCTTACATGCACATTTTGCTTTATTTTGTTGGAAATATAATTACAAGTATAATCTAAGGGAACTGAGCAGTGTCTAAACTTATTACAAAAAATATATCAGTCAATTGAAATTGTACCCAGTCAATATCATATTAAACAAATCTAAATACATTTGCAATTGTTCTCGTAAAAGCCATCCCATCTTTTGCAATTGAAAATCGTTTCTCGTGCCACTTATATGAAACTGGGTATTGGATGTCCGTTTCTTAGGTATACATGCATGTAAACAAACCTCATTAATACCCAATCAGTTCTCACATATTATATTCAAGTACTCAAAATTTACTAAAAAACTAACAAACCTCAATAAAGTGTTGTTATTTACAAACCCAATGCAGCTTCTTCGTGTGCAGCAGGAGGGACTGGCTCAGTCCTTAGAGGTAAGAATATGAGATATAAATACCATGACAAAATAATAACACCATATTATAGTGAGATGATATGAGATATCCAATCTCAGGCATCACCATCCCTTGTCATACGGTGCTCCACACTCGAAATGATTCAACATAAGTATGATCTCCTCCACATGCTCCGCACTAATATACACACTGTGTGCTTAGGCATTCATTTCTTTAAGTCACGTCTCACTTGAGCCATCCTTCCTTCCAAAATCAAGCATATCTACATTGGCTCGATATCCATAATTCTATTTGCTTGCCGTCCTTACATGTATAATGAATGTCACATTGGTTTAGAATATTGTGTTAAGTAATCCAACCTCAGAGACGAAACAAGCCCTTTACAACCTACAACATCAAGGATTTTGAAGGTAATGAGTATATAATATTTACTCGAAAATATATTTAACCCGACATGTAGCAACAATAATATCTTTCTTTCGCCACCTAATTGGTTTATGGGCATGCTTGGATCAAATTCTTAGAAGTGAGCGTCAGACAGCTATCTTCTGTGGATCCACCAACTCGAACTTAATGGTAAACAATGAGTTGATGCTTTTAGCTTTGGACACGCTTGTTGCGTTTTCGGATCTTCGCCTCAGGTTTAATAAGTGATGAAGTAGTAGATATAACCAACTCTCACAATCTCTTCAACAACATTATCTTTTCAAAATTATTTGATATAGAAAATGTTGATTTATAATCTCTATTTCTTCTGCCAAACGATTGTCGAGGTCCTCTACTATTTCACGATTAATGGATGCTGATGCCGTCAATGCAATCTAAAGGGAGGCATGCTGACTAGTATACTCAGCCAGCTCGTGTGCACCCGGTAGTCTATACGTATTATCAATAAGCATTTACAAGCTTGGTGTCCACACCGAGGTGTTAATTCTTTTGATTCATCGATAATCTTTTTCAATGCACCAATGGACACACAATGCCATGTGGAAGTTTGAATTGAGATGATTTAAAATTGTGTAATACAACATAAATACTCTTCTCGAATGAAGCCTTTCTCTCCTGCAACTTCAACAGTACATGTATCTTTGCCCACTAGTATCAAAACTCCCAGAGATGAGCAAAAAGTACCTCTTCAGCTGGCATGTGCATTCTCAGCCCTAAAAAGGTTTAAATAACTTGACGTTACCAACATATTAATAATTATATGAAAATAGTAAATAAAAGAGTTACCAAATAGAAGAGTGGCCAAATCATATTGTTTGATATGGGATTCCCAAAAGCATTACTATTCAGTCCAACATGCGACAAACCTCTCTTGATACTTGTCAATCTATGTAGCCTTCACGTATGCAAGTACTGAGGAAATTTGCGAAAATCCTCATTTAGTCGACCAAACAATCGAACAAATTCTTCCTCGCTTTCGGCCATCACCAACATATTCCATGAAGTCATGAATAGGTTCAAATCTCTCTTTTGTGTCTAAATTATTCTTGCATTGAGCAAGAATGTGTATATGCCCTGCATAATTAATGACAAGATGTCCTCATCCCGATGGGTACACTAAAAGGTTTAGTCACCGCCTTTGCAACTCGGCTTCCTAGGGATTACAAAAAATACGGTCATCCTAACCTTCCATATGGGAAAGTTAAGGCCATCAAACTTGGGAGGGATCCTAATACTTTCGCCATATTTTCTAGTAGATGAAGATGTCAATAAAATGATTTAGCAAATAGGATCTCTCTAAGGATGTTAAGCCAAAAACTAGAGACTAAGCTCTGATACCAATTGAAATTACACCAAGAGGGGGTGAATATGTGTATTGCTAATCAATTAAAATTTCAATGTAATATAAAATGAGATGATGCAACCGATCATTTTAAACAAGAATAGAAGCCGAATTCTCCATGAAGGGCTCTGAACTTCTTCTCTTGATTCCTCTAGACAAGAGTTTGAGGTGCGTAATTGCTATCTTGTTGTGAAGAGTATAGATCGATAATAATGAATGAATAAAAAGCAAATAAATAGAAACAAGCAAGCAATCACAAACAAGAAGATATGTTTCGAGGTTCGAGCTACTGCTCTACGTCCCTGCTTTCACCCCATGAAGGATTTCCCAATCCACTATAGAACCTTTCACCAAAAGATTATAACCGTACAGAGTACACAACTCTCCAATACACTCCTCTAGTCCAAAGGTTTGCATAATAATAATGGAACAATCTCTGGCTGATCAAAAGACCACAAACTTTCTCTTGAAAAACTCTCTTACAAAACCCTATAGAGTAAAATATAAATTTGAAGCTCAAGAATTTGTAAGTGAGAGTAAAATCAGAAGAGAGATTTTAAAAGCCAAAAAACTGAAAGTTAGACTTTTTGAAAATAAAAGCATAAAACTGAAATTTGAAAGCTCTTTCACTAGAAAACCAAAACTGATTTTTCAAATAGAATTGTTGTAGTTGTTATAATAAACTCAAACCTAATGACCCTTTATATAGTTTTAGGAAGAGCAAACTTGGAATAGTTTTACCAGTTTAAAAGGAATAAATTGAGTCTAAAAATTCAACAAAACATGTTTTAAAAATATGTTAAAAAATAGCCTCTAGAAAATTAGCCATTCTGCCATCTTACAGACTGTTGGTCAACTTTGAGTATAGTTTACAGGCCTAAAACGTGAATTCAGAAATAAGTATATAGGATATAATTTGTAAATCTATACGTCTTGTTTCTAATGCAACTTAAATCAACTCAATATAATTCGAAGTAGAAAGTTATCAATGACATTCTTAAAGGTGTTCAAATCAGAAACTGTAATTTATTTTCAGAACAATAATAGACTTCAACCCAATATTTGACATCTTTAACATTTGAATAAGAAAATGATTATTGAACAAGAAATATAGCCCAAATATTATCTTTGAAATGCAATTTAAATTATGTTATTTGAGTATAAGAATAAAAGGTTATGATAAGAAATCTAAAAGGGCGTCGAGCAGATCAGCAGAACTAAAACTGGTTAAAATTCAAAACCTGATAAAAGCGTACTTGAAATCCAAAACCGTTAAAATAAAAACCAAAACATATTGAACTTGGTGTCGTGTGTGTGAGCTTGAGCTTCAAAAATATATTCTACCTTTTAATAAACTAAACTAAATACAAACTGAAGTCTCTTGTAAACTCCTTCTCCAAGTCGACTCGATCCAAAACATCCAAAGAGCTTGACTCCAACCGAGTGCTAGATGCTATCTTACGCGCGAGCTCTTGAATATACGTGTGTAGCTCCAAAACTCCTTTGTTGGTTAGACACCTACTAATATCTTGATTAATAACTGAAACTATATGAATACAAGATCATTAGTAAACTATAACTATATGAGTTAATCATCATCAAAACTAGAGTGATGGCCTTTGGGCCAATAATAATGTCAAAAATAAGTTTGTTTTTTAACAAAACATTTATTTTATATAAAATACTGCTAATAATGGTTGCTTGTGTGATCGTAGGTCCATGTGTACAATGAAGAAGAAGACCCTAAATCACTATTTATGGGTGATTAAAAGCTTACAAAGTAGCCATTGACCTTAGGAGGTAATTCTGTCAGACCAGGGGGCTTAAAATCAGAAATCCAGAAGATACAACTGATAGGGGACTGAAGCGACAGCGACAGCAGCGGCGCTAAGCACGCGCGTCGCTCTGGTACAACCATGGACACGTGGCTTTGGCCGCGTTTTTCGAGGCCGTACTGGCACAGCCGCGCCAGCGCTTTGGGGCCAGTTTGTCCCACTGGCTCCCGTTCTCCTGGTGCCTATATATCCTCCCTTGGTGTTTTATAGGGGGAGATTCAGAGAGTTAGGGTAGTTTTCTTCTTCATGTTGTAGTTTAGGGTAATTTACATTAGTTTCTCTTCTTCTTCCTCCTTTGTATTTTCTATTTCTTATAAATCTTGTATAGAAAAGAGAGTGGTATATGGTTGAATAGTAAGAGTGCTTGTAATAGAAGGTGACAATCTATGAAAGTTCTCTCCGCCTCACTTGTTTTCTTCTCTCTAAATCATTTTACATGTTTAACTAATCTCTCATGATAACTAACTACAATCACTAACTTGCTAACTTCTTTTTTGAAAATCCACATGAATTTAATTGCCTCTTACTTGGCCTTGCTCTTGCAAGAGCCATTGATGGCTCATGATGATGGATTCTAACACTCTAACATCCTAACTTTCTAACAAGCTGACATTACTGTTTTCCATTGATTTGCAAAGGGAAAAACTTACAAAAAAGGGTCGAGGAGCTAAATTATAAGTATTCTAAAAAGATTACAATAGATCTCCTCTGAGATTCTCGAGAAGTGTGTCGATAGGAGTCTGGTCAGCGCGCGACCACATTATCCCTTTGACGATGCAAGCGATGAGATTCCCTTCTCAACCTGGTTCGGGGAATCAGAGAACAGAAGGTTGGTAGACCCTCTGTTTCTTCTCAAAAACCGCCTTCGCTTAGGAATTCCTTCTCGCCTGGTTCTGAAAATTCCTTGGGAGGAAGGAAGGTATTAGGGTTATCAACACTTGATTAGAGAAGTAGTTCTCTAAATTCTCTGAATTCTTGGAAGCAAGAGATAAGCTTTGTTTCCTCTCTCTCTATGTGCGCGATCGTCTATATACGTCCTTGCGTGGCGTCTCTTCTTGTGGAGATCCCTCTCATTGTGCTCTTGTGGGCTATTTATAGGAAGAGCAGGGGTATATTATTCCTTAAAAATATGAAAACAGATTGAATCAAATCTACTCAAAATCTGGAAAGTAGCCTTGCTGCGAGGCTAGAATCAGCTTCGCGAAGCTAGAAGTAGCAGGTTGCGTTGATCTTCTGATCTGTTTGATTCTTTCCATATAATTGGGAGATTTTTCCTGATCCTCTTACTCATTTTAGGAGAGTCAAGAGATATGGGCAATCAACTGCCAAATTTGATCTCAGATTTGATTTGATTAGATTTGATCTTGAATTGATTTATACTTATCTGGAGATTTAATTGGTCAAAGGTTGACCATGACAGACCCGCAGCGGAGCTGCCGCGTCGAGCTCACAGCGGAGCTGGAAGAAGCATCTGGCGAAGTCAGAAGAAATCTCTTCAGCGGAGCTAGATAACATCTGCGGCGAAGCTACCGAACATCCTTCTGCGCGGTTGCGTGTGGCTTTGAGCGAAGCTAACTCTCTCTGTGGAGTTAACTGAGCATTTCCAGCCGAAGCTGTAAGTTAACTTCCTGATGGAGCTTTGAACGGCTCCGAGGCGAAGTTGGGCGATCTTAGCCTCTCAGGCGAGGCTATCCCTTTGGGCTCATGTGATGCTAAGTTTAGCATCTTAGACTTGCATAGGTGTCTGTTTAGAGATAATCTGGGCTTACTGTCTGCTTTACTGGATCAGTAGAGTCCAAGTTGCTGCTTTGTCCCTCGGAGATGTGTTACAAAACTGCTCAGCTTGTCGTCACTTGTCTTTTGTAAATGTCAACAAGTTTAGACATTGTTCAGGCCAGTAAGAATCTTGTCTTTTTTTAAGTGTCAACAAGACCCCCTTTAAAGTTTTTAAAAGTCTGCAATGGAATGGTTCAGGCTTCGAAGTACTTTGAATTGCTTTAATTAATGTATGTGAAGTACGAACGTCGCCATGGTGGTTGAGTTCAGCTTCGCTTTCGATCCTGCTTTGGGATAAATTCACCGAAGAATCATGTAGATTCGCGACTCGGGTAGCTTCGCGTCTGAGTAGCTCCGCGTCTGGGTAACTACCCTCGCGTCCGAGCCTCCCGAAGTAGATTCGCTTCAAACTGGTCTTGGAACGTCGTTCCTTTCCCAGGCCAACAGCCTTTTGGCTAGTTACGAGAAGGATATTTCCTTTCCCAAAGTTGAAATAACTTCTTTTGGATTAACGAGGGAGATCATTCCTCCCTTGCGCATTTTCGAGGGAAACTCCCTTTCTCAAGGCTCAATAAATTTACATTAACGAGAGAGATCATTCCTCCCTTGCGCGTTTTCTAGGGAAATCGTTCCCTTTTCAAGGCTCAGTAAATGCCTTAAATTCGCTCATGCTTCTATGCTTGAAGCCGCAACGGCGCGCTCAGGCCATGAGGCTTATAAATAAGACACTTGAGGGTCCTCTGAAGAAAGCGGTCTGCTCAGATCTTCTCTTGATTATTAGAGAGCGATATTCAGATCTCTGAACTAGTGGGGTGCCCACTCTAGTCATTATCCGGCCAAGAACTGGTGAGTCTCGGTCATCCAGAGACTTTACCAATGAACTGATAACGTTTAGGGAGCTTATCTCCCTTAATTTAGCTTTAATAGCTGCCTCAGGGATGATTTTCCTTGTTCTTTATTTTGTATATGACTGATCTGTAGAGAAGGGCTTCAGCCCAGCTTCCTGACAAAGCTATCACTTTGACTTGATCAAAGAAAATTCACTGCATACTTGCCTGCTAAGTTCGCCACTGTTGACACTTAAAAAAGACAAGATTCTCATTGGTCCGAAACGATGTCTAAACTTGTTGACATTTACAAAAGACAAGGACAGACGAGCTGAAGACCAGTTTTCACCCACCTCCAAGGGACAAGGAAGCGATGGACTCCACTGATCCAGCAAGCAGAACAGTGAACCCGGATGTTTCTAACAGACCTCAGCAGGTCTAAAATGCTAGCATTTAGCATTACATAGCCCAAGGAGATAGCCTCGCTTGAGAGGCTAACATCATCCAGCACCGCCAGGAAGCTAACTGATAGCTTCGCCGAAAACCCTCTTTCGGACTTCGCCGAAGACCCTCTTTTCGGACTTCGCCAGGAATTGCCTCTAGCTCCGCCATCAGCCTGCTATGGTCAACCTTTGACCAATCAAATCTCCTGATGAGATCGGATTCAATCTATCAAATCCAATCAGGATTCAAATATGGCAGGTGATTGCCACAATCTCTTGACTCTCTGAAACGAGTAAGTGGATCAAGGAGAATCAATCAACGATATGGAAAGATCATAACATATCGGAAAGATCAACCGATTTGCCATTTTCTAGCTCCGCGGAAGCTATTATAGCCTCGCAGCAAGGCTACTTTCCAGATTTCAAACAGATTCGGTTCAATCTGTTTCTATATCTTCAAGGGGACGATTATACCCTTACTTTCCCTATAAATAGCCCGTCAGGGGCACAAGGGAGAGGCATCGGATTGCAGAGGAAGGAGCCATCAATTGCCTTTGATCGCAAGAATCGATCAATTAGCTTCTTCGACTGAGGCTTCTTCATAACGCACCGTGGCGTTCTCGAATTCAGAGACTTTTAGAGAATTGCTTTTCGCTATCCAGGGTGTTGATACCCTAACATCGTCTTCTTCTCAAGGAATCTCCGGAACCAGGCGAGAAGGAATTCCTTATCGAAGGCGATTTTGAGAAGCAGCAAGAGGTTCTACCAATCCTCTATTCTCTGATTCCCGGAACCAGGCGAGAAGGGAATCTCATCGCGCTCGCATCGTCAAAGGGACAAAGTGGTCGCGCGCTGACCAGACTCCTATCGGCACACTTCTCCAGAATCTCTGAGGGGATCTACTTGTAATCTTTTTTAAGAATACTTGTAATTTAGACTCCTCAAACTCTTTTTGTAAGTTTTTCCCTTTGCAAACATAATGAAAACAAGATGGCGACTCCACTGGGAATGTATTCTCCTCGCTGAGAATCAAGTGTCGCAATGCGACGAACAGGACCTTCGGGTCTATCTCTGAATTCAGAAAAGCCGGTGCAGCCAGATCTTCTCTGGCTAAATCTTCAAGCAAAGTCTCTGCGGAGACGGAAAAAGGTTCTCTACAAACCTGCGCGGTCCTCTGGCGCAACAAGGAAAACATGTCCGCAGCCCAGATCCTGCACTTTTGAGAACCTGTTATCCAAATGATCAAAGAAGATTTGAAGAAGTCCTCTCTGGGGGTGGCTTGATGCTTCGAGCACGGAAGCACAAGAAGGTCTTCATGGCCAAGGTTTCAGATCAGAAACCAGAGGCAGAATTTCGCCAACACCCCACAGCCCCGCTTGTGGCTATCAGGTTCCTTGCGAACCTATACATCACTCTGTCAAAGCGGATATGGAAGCCTAAACAGAAGTCCTCTGCTGAAGCTTCAGGGCGTAGCCTCGCCAAAGCCGCGCCCCTCTTATGAAGAAAAAGGCAATGCCCGCCTGTACCAACAATGCTGCCACCATAAAGTCAAGACGGCAATATACCGTCTCCTAGTGCAGCAATGCCCCGCTAGCCTTGTCCTCACAAGCAAGGCTATTGTACCTCGCGTACTCATCGGGTTTACAGCCGCGAGGCTAGAACCAAAGCACTATTCGGTGCTAATCCTTTCCGCAGGACTAAGGGGAACGATGCGTTGTCCCATATACCAATTATTCAGGCCCCTACAGGGCCGACCTGCGAGGATTCTTGGCGGACAAGCGGAGATTAAAGCATTTCCAGATTACTTCCTCCTGTTGTCGACGAAGTGGATGCCAGTTCGTGATGGTCCATTCTATGCAGTGTCGGTTACGACCGACCCTTGCCACCTCTCCATATCGGCGATCAGTCTTTGATCGACTGTCTGCGCGCATCCCGATGAGGCATCCCAAAAGGAGCGGGCCACCGGATCCAGCCTCTGCATCCGTCAACATGACCGGAAGGGGGCGAGAGCCGCGCGGAAGAAGTCAAGCCTCTGACGACACCCCTTTCGGCTCCCCAGATCCGGACTACTGCCCAGGCTTAGCTGAAGTCTTGGTGCATGAAGAAGGTGTTTTCCGAAACACCAGATCCAGGGTAGCGATACCCTATAATTATGAACAGCCTTCTTCCTCATGGGCCCTGATCCCGCCACAATCCGGACGATCACCCCAATCGTCTGACGGAGAAGATGGAGACAGCGGGTATGCTTCTTCAAGCAACAGTCAGTTCCGTGCGAACGGACAAAGCATCGGTTAATATGGTGATAACGCCCAATGAGACCTTCGTCGCGTTTGGAGGCTCAGGAGCAGACCTCTAGAACTCAGCAAGAGGCCCTGGACAATATTCAACAATGCTCGCTCAGCTCCTCAGCAACCGAATGATGATACCGGAAGTAATCATGACGAGGAGGGGCATCTCAGCAATGATCCGCCCAAGACGGAGAAATCTAAGGGAGGCTCTTCCCTGGATGCCGAAGTCCTTAAAGGCCTTCAAGCTCAAATTTCATCCCTGGCTCAAAAGGATGAATTGAAGAAAGTGGGGGTAGTCGTCCTTACCCACTGGAATGGGATTCGGTGTCATATCCGCCAAAGTTCAAACCACCAACGTTGCACACGTATGATGGTAAGAGCTCGCCCAATCAGCACATCTACTATTTCCGGTCTCAGACCGGTAATGTTCTAAACAACGACGCCATCATGGCTAGGTTGTTCATCGGCACCCTGAAAGGGGTAGCATTCGACTGGTTCCGAAGCCTTCCTCAGGGCTCTATCAATTCCTGGGTCGACCTGGAAACCCGGTTCCTCTCTCGCTTCTATGAGGACGATACCGAAGTGACCATGGATAAGCTCCTTTCCACTGTGCAGAGGAAAGGCGAATCTGTCCGGAATACATTGAGCGGTTCAGAAATCTATCTCTGATGTCCCAGCAGGGATGCCTTTACCCATGCTTTTACAAACATGCAGACATAACTCTCGGATCAAGTAGAGTTCGCATGGGGGCTGTCAAGGCCCATACTTGGAAGGAATTGGTCGAAACAAGCTGAGATAGCCGAGAAATCGGCTAAGAAGTTCGAGCCATCCGCCCCTAGAAGCAAATGGGGCACGAACAACAAAGGGCGTAGCGATCTCCCGCAGTCTTCTTCCAAGCTAAAGGGAAGGAAATTATGTCCGTCGAACTGACCGGGGACATGCAGTCAAAGGCCAAGAAGAGCGGCGTCAACAGCCAAGAGCCCAAGTTTCCTCCGAAGCAGTACTCCTTCAGAGATGACCAGGTGGTCACGATATTCCATCTGCTCCATAAAGGGAATAAGATGAAGCTGCTGCAGATGCTCGGCAACCTAATGAGATAGGCGCACAAATGACCCTAAATACTACTGCCTCTACCACAGGATGATCCACCATCCTACCGACAAGTGCTATGTTCTTAAGGATAGAATTCAAGCCTTGGTCGACGCCGAGTCCTCACACTGAAGACGGAACAGAAGAAAGTCACTGCCAATATGGTGACTCTTGAGTTCGGCACTACCCAGAAGGTCATGGTTCCTGACGGGGACCTATCCAGCCCCGATGCCACGGCTAGAAGTCAAGCATCCTCCAGCCATGACTCAATACAACAAGGGTCTCGTCCCTTTGACATTGGAGACAGGGGAAGTTATGTGGATACACCCTGACCTCGTCCAAGACGTACAGCAGACGTCGAACGACTCCAGCAGAAAGGGCAAGTCCTGCAATGTCATCTCTGTCCTGCCAGACGATGGTAATCTTACTTCGGCTTCCCTCAGCGATTCTGAAGAAGAAAAGCATGCCTGTACAGCGCGGGCAGAATGCGCCTCAACAGACGGGCACCCGGTCTGGAAAGTCATATCAAAGGCAATATGACAAATCTACTGACGAGATACAACGGCAAACGACGTCAGTACCAATGCCGGCATCCACTCCAGTCCTGACCAAAGGGAAGGAGAAGCCTAAGGAGGTGCGATTCGACCATGTGTTGAAGAAACCGCCAGGCCAAGGGTTAGCCACGCCCTTTCGCTTTGATATATTGGCCCACTTAGCCATATCCGGCTCGTATCACAATACACGAGCTTCTTCGTCTCTCTAAAGAGACGAGAGAGGCACTCAGAGATGCGCTAGCCAACTCAGAGTCCTTTCTGACATGCATGCCTGAGATCCCTGGTGATGACAGCGCAGTGCCCTCCTCGCACATCAGCAGTCGCCATGCGACATGCACTTCAGCGTCATGATTCAAGTAACCCACTTGTGCCGCACGAGTATGCATACTCAACTTCTCAAAGACAACAAGCATGACCGACCTCTGTACTATACCGGATATATCGGTTCAACCTGCATTGAAAGAGTACAAGTCGATCCGGGGTCTGCTCTCAGCATCATCCCCAAAAGGCTCCTCTACTTCCTCGGCATACCACTGTACAGGTTGTCTGCAACCACCACTACAATATATGGTTTCAACGCCGGGAGCAGCCATCCGCTTGGAAAGATTCGGCTCCGCTGCAGAATCGGAAGCCTGAAGTCAGAGGTGACGTGCTATGTCATTGATGCTGACACATCATACAACCTGCTACTAGGACGACCTTGGATCCATGCCAACTGGATCGTTCCGTCCACTCTCCATCAGTGCTTCAAGTATGTTGAGGATGATGCGACAGTACGAACTGTCTTCGCTGAAAAGCAACCCTTTAAGGGGGTGGAAAACTACTTCACTGATGCCCTCCTATATCAAGAGGCTAGTGGAACGCCGGGAGAACCATTGCCAGACGATGATGAAAGTGGCAATGAGGCAGATTCGGAATCTGAAACGGGCATGCCGGCCATTCTGATTGGCGAGCCAATTGTAGCATGCTTTAATGATCCCCGATGTAAGATCCCTTCTGATGAGGAAGACGAATGGATAATTAATGATGATAGTTCTTTTGATTATCCTGCGAGCATCGAGTCGATTAAATCCATTATGGATGGCTCTCTTCGCATGCCCGTACATGAGCCAAGTTCGGCCATTACATCTGTGGAGGTTATAGAGGGGCCACGCTGGTGATCCCTCCGTCCAAGCAAGGACAGTCGCCGATAATCTTCGGCAGAGCCGGCCAGGGAGATTCTCAACTACAGACTCAAGCTCGGACTCAGAAGTTCCACAGTTCTTCCATACGCGCCATCAGCGCGCCATATTATGAAAAAGATGGGCTACAACCTGAAGCAGGGAGCGGGCCTAAACTTCGGAAAAGGAAGACGCGGCTTGATGCGTAACTCCGTCCCAAGAGGAAAACCTGCAAATTACTATGATAGTACACGCAGGGGGTTAGGGTATGTTACACCCACGTCATCAACAACAGTTCAGGTCAAAGGCGACGGATCGATCCCATCACAGTCGACCTCATCCTCCGAATGGGACTCTGATGTCAGCATAGAGGAGGAATATTCGAAAGCCCTCATGACTTCAAGCAGTCAGTTGGAACCCGCAGAGGTTGCCAATGAGGAATCATGGGCCCAGCAATTGAGATTTCAATGGGAAAAGCGGTTTGAGCTGCGCGAGCCACCTACCGAAGACAAGTGATCCAAGTCAACTTAGGCAGTCAAGATCACCCTAAGCCTATTTCATAAGTGAAAGCTTATCACTTATCGAAAAGGAAGAATTGATAATGCTCGTAAAAGAGTATATAGATGTCTTCGCCTATGAAGACATGCCTGGACTTGATCCACAGGTCGCTATGCACCGTCTAAACATCAAGCCCCGACGTTAGCCAGTCCAAGCAGCAACAACGTCGGTTCCGCCCAAACATCATGGAGCTATTGAAGCCGAAGTTCATAAACTCATTGCTTGTGGCTTCATCCGGAGGAACAACATCCAGATTGGGTGGCTAACATAGTCCCCGTCCTCAAGAAAAATGGAAAATACGAATCTGCATCGACTACCGTGATCTCAATACGGCCTGTCCCAAAATGAATTCCCACTGCCGATCACCGATGTCATGATCGACACACATGCGGGTTCGAGAGGATGTCTTTCATGGACGGCTTCTCAGGGTACAACCAGATCAAGATGTATCCTGATGACGAGAAGCATACTTCTTTCCGAACGCCATTGGGGTATACTGCTACACTGTAATGCCCTTCGGACTGAAGAACGCCGGAGCAACCTACCAACGGGCGATGAGCATGATCTTCCGCGACCATCTCCGAAAGACGGTGGAGTGCTATGTTGACGACATTGCCGTCAAAAGCCGCAGCAAAAATGAACATCTTCGCGATCTAGAACGATGTTCGACATAATGCGGGCTCATCAGCTGAAAACGAACCCGACAAAATCCTTCTTGGGAGTGTCTAGTGGCAAATTCCTTGGTTCATTGTCACATCAAAAGGGATCCATTTGGACCCAGACAAAGTCAAAGCCATCCAGGACATGCATCCACCAAGGAATCTCAAAGAGCTCCGAGGCTTGCAAGGCAGATTAGCCTACATCAGAAGATTCATAGCAAATCTATCGGGCCGTTGCCAACCATTTACCCGACTAATGAAGAAGGGTACTGCCTTCATGTGGGATCGAGCTTGTCAAGAAGCTTATGAAGACATTAAAAGGTATCTCACAAAACCTCCTGTCTTAGTGGCCCCTACATCAGGAAAAACCATTCCTGCTTTATGTAAAAGCCCTGGATTATTCCCCTCGGCGCCCTCCTCGCTCAGAAGGACGACAATGGCCATGAGCAAGCCATCTACTATCTGAGTAGAACTCTCATAGGAGCAGAATCTCGGTACAATCATTGAGAAAGAGTGTTTAGCTCTCGTCTTCGCTGTTCAGAAGACACGACATTATTTGGTTGGCCAAACCATACATGTCATCTCCAGGGTGAACCCTTTACGACTTCTCATGACGAAGCCAGGGTCGCTGAATTCAAGGTTGGCTAAATGGGCACTTCTGTTGTCTCATACGACATGACCTTTACTCCTCAGAAGGCAGTTAAAGGCCAAGCCCTTGCAGAGTTCTTAGCTGCTCATCCAGTTCCAGAACATTCAAAACTTCACGAAGACATCCCTGATGAAGTCTTCGAATCTAATGCGACCTCAGCAGAGGAAGTGTGGCAGATGTTCTTCGACGGAGCATCGCGGATGGGCCCCAAAGGAAATTATTGCCGGAGTGGGGGTTGTGTTCATCTCCCCACAGGATCATATCCTTCCCAGAGCGTTCTCCTTGACAGAATCATGCTCTAATAATGTAGCGGAATACAATGCCCCTACTCATTGGCCTCCAGCTCGCCCAGGGAATGGGGGTACGCTACCTTGAAGCTTATGGCGATTCAAAGCTGATCATAAATCAGGTTAAAGGCGAATACGAGGTCCGTCATGAGGACTTGGTGCCTTATTATCACACAGCCATCGAATTGGCTAGCTTATTTGAAGGCTTCTACATCGGGCATGTGTCCCGATCCCAAAATACCAAGGCGGATGCTCTCGCTGCATTAGCGACGACGCTAGCCTTACGGCCGACACCGAGTATCACCTCACAGTCGCAACCCGGCATCTCGTATGCTCTAAGCATATGCTAAGGATCCAAGAGGTCCATAATATCTCCGTGGATCTTGAGCCGAGGGATTGCGCTTCCCTCTCATTGACTACGCTCTGCAACGGTCTGCTTCCAGATGATCCCAAAGAAGCGGCGTCCATCAGACGAAGGTCGCTCCGTTTCTACTATATGATCCCACTTTGAAGACACTCTACCGTCGTTCATATGACGGTGTCCTCCTCCGCTGCCTCTCTCATTCAGAGGCACAGGAAGTGCTTAAAGAAGCACATGATGGTACTTGCGGAGCTCACCAGCCAGGTCCAAAGCTTAAAGACAGGCTGCACAGACTTGGGTACTACTGGCCGACCATGATGGCCGATGCCACCCAATACGCACGAAGGTGTAAGGCGTGCCAGGTCCATGCAGACTTCATACACCAACCTTCGGAGTGCTCCACCCTACTGTTGCTTCATGGCCATTTGAAGCATGGGGAATCGATGTCGCAGGGCCAATCAGTCCCTCTTCGGCAAGAGGTCATCGGTTTATCCTGGCAATAACCGATTACTTCTCAAAATGGGCAGAGGCACACCGTTGGCCGAAGTTAAAACCTCCAATCTGGTTAGCTTCATCAAACACCATGTCATCCATCGATTTGGTGTCCCCAGGCGGATCATCCATGACAATGGTCCTCAATTCATAAGCCAAGGATTCTATCGGTTCTGCGATAAATACCGAATTCAGAATATGGCTTCAACAGCTTACAATCCTGCTGCCAACGGTTTGGCAGAGGCATTCAACAAGACAATCATCAAGCTGCTCAAGAAGTTTGTCTCCTCGAACAAGCGAGATTGGGACGAAAAGCTCGGTGAATGCCTTTGGGCCTACCGGACTACGGTTCGGACACCGACAGGCAATACGCCTTTCTCCCTGGTATATGGGTGCGAAGCGGTCATCCCATTGGAAATCCAGATGCCATCATTACGGGTAGCCTTGACTACTAAGATGACATCAGAAGACAATGATCGCCTGCGTCTTCAAGAGCTCGAAGCCCTGGACGAGAAGCGGCTGCAAGCTCAGCAACATATCGAGCTATATCAGGCTCGGATGTCAAAAGCCTTCAATAAGAAGGTCAAGCAGAGAGTCTTCCACAAAGGAGACCTAGTCTTAGCCGTCAGACGACCGATGATTATGACGCACAAGACCAAAGCAAATTTCAGCCTAAATGGGAAGGACCGTTTGTGATAGAGACAGTCTATTCAAACGGAGCATACCGCCTTACAACTGCAGATGGCGACCTCCTCATGATGCCGATCAATGGCAATTCTTAAAGAAGTATTATCCTTAATCAAGGATCTTGCTCTCGATCAGGTTACATTACACCTCTGATCGAGATCCGCGCGTCCGGAATGCGCACAAAGAGAGCCTCTCTCTCTTTCTCCAAGCATGTCAAACCTGTGATAGCTGGGGGTTTGCTTTAAATCCCAAGGGACCCGTTCCCACTTGATTCCCTCTCCAAATCACCTACCAATTCTCATCCATAGAATGGTAGGACCACATATATTCCGCTGTTACGTTAACAATAAACCTATGACAGCAATCCTCTCGTTTCTCTCCAAGAAAATGAGACCTCCAAAATCACTTACCAATTCTCATCCATAGAATGGTAGGACCACATATATTTCACTGTTACGTTAACACTAAACCTATGACAGTGATTCCCTCGTTTCTCCCCGTGAAAACGAGACTATTCCCAAACTCCATTGTTATTGAGCTTAGTGGCGTCTTAACCGGTTTGTCATTGCGACCTCTGAACCAGTAGACAGCTAAGTCTCGATCCCGAGTCCTGTTGACATTTACAAAAGACAGGTCTTGATACTCGTTGACATCTACAAAAGACGAGTATCACCTATTGATTGAAGCTTGGTGGCTTCTCAACCAGTTACGTCATTGCGACCTCTGAACTGGCAGATAGCCAAGTTTCATCTACCATTGAGCTTAGTAGCGTCTCAATTGGTTATGTTACTGCGACCTCTGAACCAGCAGACAGCTAAGTCTCAATCCCGAGCCCTGTTGACATTTACAAAAGACAGGCCTCGATACTCGTTGACATTTACAAAAGACGAGTATCACCTATTGATTGAAGCTGGTGGCTTTCTCAACCAGTTACGTCATTGCGACCTCTGAACTGACAGATAGCCAAGCCTCATCTATCATTGAGCTTAGTGGCGTCTCAATTGGTTATGTCATTGCGACCTCTGAACCAGCTGACAGCTAAGTCTCAATCTCGATGCTTGCTGACATTTACAAAAGGCAAGTATCTCCCTTCCTTTTAAGCCCCGCAAAGGGCTAACCTCGAGACTGGCAACATCCCATTCGGTTATGTTACTGCAACCTCTGAACCAACAGACAGTCATGTCTCATTATCTAAGCAATAGACGACAAAAGAAAATTTTTCTATTAATCCAGAAGGATGGGATACATGGAGGAGCCTATAGGCGTACATGATAAGATCGGATCCGATCTCCGAGCGAAGCTAGCCGCGCCCTCCTGTCATCTTCAGCCTGGGCCAGCGCCTGTGATCTTAGCTCCGCCTCATCAAAGTCCACCGCCTGAGACAGACGAGCCTCGTCTCTCCGCCAAAGTCGCCCTCTGTGATGACTTCCGCTCCGCCAGTTCCTCACTTCGAGCCCTGAGCTGCTTAAGCCGCGCAGACTCTTCATGACGCATCTGTGTAGCTTGGACAAGAGGAGATTTGCCTTTCGGATCATCTCTTCAGCCCTCTTGATCTTATCTTCAGCGTCAAGAAGAGCACTGTTGGAAGCATCAATTGCACTCCCAACCTCTGCTTCCTCTGCCTCCAAGGACCTCAAGTCAGAGGAGATAGCCTCAACAGCTCTTGAGCAGCGAGCTGAGCCTCGCGCTTCTGGGCGACAAGACGCGCGAGCCGTTCATCAGCCAAAGACGCTGCGTCGGAACGATGGAAATGGCGCCATTCCTCCACGTCCTTCTCAAGGTCATCTACCAGGAGCTCCAGAGCAGTAGCTTGATGGTACCCCTCAAAGTCCCGGATACACTCGATGCCACGGGAGAGAACCATTTTCAGCTTCGAAAATGGCACAGGCGAGCCCTTCAAGACTAGACCGATAGTCTGCTCCAAACTATTATAGAAGCTGTCGACCAGATTACCGATAAAGTCATTCTCAGCTTCATCAATCCTTGAGACAACCTCGGAGCAATCTACCAACCTAGTCGACACCACCGCGGAAGAAGAAGCGGGAACATCGACAGCAGCAGGGCAAGCCAAAGGTGACCTCGGCGGAGTCCTCAGCGACACCGACACGCACCCAGCCACCGCGGAGGTAGGACTGGCAACCACCTCCTGAGCAGCAGGCTCAACTACCAGCGTCGGGGAGGTAGGGCTCACAATCACCCTCAATGCCGTATTCGGCAAGACAGTCTGCACCCCACTCGTTGATATGACTGGAAGTGGGGGTACCTCCGGGACTGCCGCCTCTTCAACCTCAGGGCCCTCCGCTGATTTGGGCTGATAAAAGGCAGGTCGCCATACAGCGCGTCCAGCACAGCAGCATCTGCCCCGGTCGAAGCGCTCATATCGCCCTTGACCCTTCAGGAAAACCCTCCGCTTCTTTCGAAGCTGATGCACCTTGGGGACGAATGCCTGCAACAAAACCAAGGTCAAAAAGGAGACGCAACAAATAGGCGAGGACCAAGAGACCTTAGTCTTACCGAAGGCCGATGTCACCTCGTCGGCCGCATCAGAATCCAAGGGTCCCATCGGAAAGTTCTTACCAGACTCAACGCGGATAGCCGGCCCACTCGCCGATTCCTCCGCAGACCACCCGGCAGAGCTGGATGCCATAGGACTTCCTTTAGAAGTCCCAGCGCCCGAAGGGCCAATATCGGCCGCATCACCTCCGGACTCCTCCGAGCGAGCAAAGGAACCAGCTGCACTTCCATAAGTGAACAGGGGATCGTAGTGCTCCCCTTGCTCTCCAATTGCCTCAGCTCCGCAACAAAGAGCGAATGATGAATGTAAAGCGTGCTGAAGGCATATTAGATGGGACCAATCTTACCAGTAGTCGGTTCAGCAACCGACGGCTCAGCCACTAATGGAGCAGCAGAAGGAGGCGCAGCAGAGGGCTCACCCTCCACCACAATGGTAGGAGTCTGGCGACGGGGCTTCTTCGCCGACAACTTCCTACGGGATCCACTCCCACGCTTCCTTTTGAAGTGGACCTCAGAGTCCCCTTCCTCCACTTCTTCCACATGCTGTGGGGAGTTGTCCCCACTACACCAGATCCGGCTTCACGAGCACCTGCTTCGGGGCATCGGGTCTTGTCTCTGCCTCGAAGCGAGGGCTCTCTGCATCAGAAGCCTCGCTATCATCCACAGCGATGAACTCCTCTATGCCAGGAACACGGACTCGCTTGCCCTCCATCTTATCAGAAGCCTTCTGCCTCAGCCGATGAGAAATCAACTTCACACCTGAACTATTGGCTTTGAATCCAGGAGGCGTGGAATTCGAAGCTGCATACCATTGGCAGAAACACAGGGTCGTCCATAGGCCGGGATCCCTCAACGGCGTGCGTAGCCACGCTCCAGTGCCATCCGCGGTAAAGAACACCAAGCACGAGCCCCATCAATGAGGCTCCCCATGAAAGCCAGGTCCGGATTCGGGTTGCCCACATACAACTGGTCATACCCAAATTGGCGGGCGAACCGGCTCGGAATGTAGGGCTCCATGTAGCAGGTATCCCCACTCCGGTACAGCAGATGCGAGGGCCGGATACAGACCAGCCACTCGAAAACACCCCGACTCATGGGGGACCGACCTGATTCCACGTCATGGAATTCCTCGTTGTATCCTGCACCCCGCAGGCGAGGAAAGCAACGGAATAGGCTATAAGCGTCATAGCGACGCACTAACTTACGGGCCTCGGCCACATAAGTTTCTGCCACAGACAGCCTTCAAACACGACGGAGAAGCGCCGTTTGAACACCCTGAGGTGGGTCTTCCCCAGCTCCAATCAAACTGGGGCAGTGCAAGGCGAACCACGCCATCAAGTAGGTGTACGGTAAACCTACCCTAGGATTGGGCCCGTCACGAGGCAAGACGGCACCCTTCCCTCGCCTTGACGCCATTGGCCTGCAGAAAGCCTCCGTCAGTACACGAAGGCCCCTCTGAATACAACACACCATGGCCGGGAGAAGACCCAGACGGTGGCCATGGACCAAGCGAACGGCAGGCAGCAGCACATTCGGGTGAACAATGTCACCCGAAGAAGAAGGCACGACACACTTCTTTAACCAGATGGTTAAGAAGCCAGCCAGCAACGCCTTGCGAGACATAGGCCGACGGGCCTGATGGTGAAAGCTCCGAAGAACATCACCCTTCTCGAAAGGACCATCATCTTCTGTCACGACGATGTCCTTTTCAGCACGCACCTCTATCCTCGCCAAGATGTCTTCTTCAGCAACTCCGCAATGAGCTGCCTCGGGCACATTAGTCATGTCCGGGAACAAGTAGTTCCCCCAGCTCTTCAAGCTCTTCGAGCTACCTTTGCCACCGCCACCGGGTGGATGCTGGAGCAAATGTGCAAATGGCACACCAATTCCCGATATGTCTCAAGCAAAGCAGGCTCTTGCTTCTCCAAGAGAGCCAACTCCGTCTCACACGGAAAATATTCTTCATATGGGAGAGACCCGAAGGCAAAGCAGAGATCTCTCGCATCTCATGCAAGGCCATGCCCAATTCACCAACCGGGGTTAAGAAAGTCCCCGAGGCTGGGCAGTACAACTCAAGGATGGCGTAGAAGCACGCCACCTTCATCTCAATGCCGTAGCAGGTCGCCCTGACGGCCTCATAGAGGTTCAACCTCTCTAATTCCCCCTCAAATGATTGAGGATATAATTGGTCAACTCCGCCCACCATGACCTAGGAGGGTGGACCCAACCAGGAGCCCTGAAATCTGTGGCGGGGTAGTTCCCCTCAGCCTCGCAGAACTGAGTACCGAAGGTCGGCGCCGCAGCTGGATTCTCTCCTACTGGAAGGTCCCGCAACACCTTCCCAGGGTATAGCCCTATTATGCTACGAGGAGGGCCCGCCCTCGAATAGCCGGTCTGGAATGTCAACCTCCCGACACTTATAGACTCGGCATTTAGGCTCACGCCCCACGCCATCTTCCGAGCCTGAGTCACGCTCGCGAAGGAAGACAAAGCGAAATGCCGCTTAGTAGACGGGAGATAGAATCTCTCGCCGTCCAACTGGAAGATCCACTGGCCTTCACCGGCCTGTAGCTGGCGATCGGGATCAGGTGCAGCATCCCCGAACATGAAGTCAGGCTTTTTGTAAGCCTGACGGTCGATATCTTCAAACGGAGCCGTAGTCAAAATGCTCCGCATGGCCTGCGGGCCACCACTCTGAATGAGCGTATCCCGTACAAGGGGGCTCGGCTCACTGAACAAGGAAGCCTGCCCGATGAACTGCAAGCTGATGCTCCCTGCTCGACTGGTTAAGCCAATAGACTGTTCTGGAGGCCGGAGGCGTGATGCACTGCAAAAACAAAAAAAATGAACTATGATTAGTTCACCAATCAAATCGACGCGAAGACACAAAAATTCGCTAAGGCATAGCCTCGCCCAGTAAGCAGGGACAGCGGGATAATAGCTTTGATAAAAAGCTTCGCTTCACAGATAAGACTGCATCTTTGCAAGAAGTGGCATAGCCCTAAGGGCTGGCGTCATCAAAAGGACGTTATGGATAACAGTCACCCTTCGTGGCCACAACTGAAGGCACACGACCCATATCCTGTTCCTCAACAGGATGAAGATTGCCCAAGCAATGGCTTCCTATGGAAGCCCAAGAGAAGAACTGTTCAGTTCTTACTTCCCTGGTGCAAGCAAAATAGGGAAGTTAAGGGAAACGAGTTCCCTGATAAGGACAGATCATATTCGATCGTCCTAATAGCCGAGTATCGACTCCAAAGGATGAAGACCACTCTCTAATCAGATTAGAGAGTCTCTTACCAGCGATCGGTCGCTCAATGAACGGAGGAGGGCCCTCCGCTGCAGAAGTCGCTGCTTCCTTTCCCGCTCGTCTCTTTGGCGCCATTGAAGAATTACAGGAGTTTTTGAACTCTTGAAAAAGGAAGAAAAGAAGAGTCAAGTACTCTGGAAAATTCAAAGAGAAATGATGATTTTCTCTCAGCCCGATCGGGCTTTTATAGGCCAATCAGCGCCTAAATTAGGCCTCGAAAAAGGGCACATGCCGCCGTTTCGAATTAATTCGAAACAGTGCCCGAAGCGCCTGAGGCGCTTTCCAAAAGCGACGGTTCAATCCCACTAAGGGGTTAACTCCGCACAAGAGCAAAGTGCGGACTTCGCGCAATCCTTCAAGGACTTAAACCGAAAGGTTTGAATTAGCCCTCTAAAGAGGCGCTGACGTGACAGCCTCGCAAAGATCATTCAAAGAAGGGCTATGCCCCGTGCGCAGTTTAGCCCAGCAATGGCCAAACTCTCAGTGAAGCAAGCAAAAATCAAATGATCAGACAAAGAACTTTCATTGATCTAAAAGCAAAGATACATTTGATATTACATCAAAGTTGTGTTTCATACAACACACCAAGTTGCCTAGCAAGGCCATTTGCATAAAAGGCATACAAGCGGTTTTATCTGCTTCCAGACCAGATCAACTGGACACGAAAGGCCTTCCTCCTGCACAAGGCTGTAACCAGTTCTGCCACCGGGACACGGTCATTTTTCTCCACAAAATGGCGGGTCTTATCAGGCCATTTTTTTTGAAGCCTGGCAATAAAAGCTTATCGCCGCCAACACGTCAGATCACCTATAATGGGAACTAGTTTTGATGCTAGTAATCTGACGGGTGTGAGGCCCACTCCCCTGAAGTGGATCGTCCCCGACGAAGGCCACCAAAGTTGAAAATCGGCAACCAGCCTCACCTCAGATCGAATCATCTCGGATAAGAGGCTGCCAACAGCCTCTGGACGCGCACCCGCTGCCCCGAATTGTTCCTCCTGCTTAAAAGTAAAGCTTCAACCGGGAAGCATAAGGCAATTTTATGGCTTCTTCCATCAAGTCACCAGACTGGAAGCATAGCTCACTGCAAGGCAAATTGGAGTAAGTTAGCAGTCAAGCACAAAAACATTAAGTCAGATTCTTCAGCGGCAAAGTAATCCGACTTCAGTCAAGCAGAGGATAAGCCTCGCCTGCACGGCAACCAGGGGCTGGCTCAGCAAACGCCAAGTCCTAGCCTCGCCTATACGGCAAAGTCAGACTGATCTTGTGAAGAACAGTCTCAACCTCACCAATATGGCAAGACTGGCTCAACTATTGAAGAAGCCAAGTCCCAAGTCCTGCCTGTGCAGCGGACTTAACAAGCACGATCTTTCACTGATCAAGCCAAGATGATAGCTTCACAGAAAACTATGATGAGATCCTTCTCTGCAGCAGCCAATTGCAAGATGAAGAACAAGGGAAGCTAATCCCTGAAGCGAGCTGCCAAAGCTAAATCAAGGGAGATGAGTTCCCTAAAAGCAGTGAAGTCTTTGAATGATCGAGACTTACTGATCCTTGGCCGGTTAGACAACCAGAGTGGGTTTTCCTACTAATTCAGAGATCTGAGTATCTCTCACAACCAAGAGAAGAGAAGAAAGGCAAGGCACTTCTCTTCAGAGGACCTCAAGTGTCCTATTTATAGGCCCCATGGCCTGAGTGCGATCACCTCAAGCGTGGAAGCACGAGTGCATTCAAGGCATTTACTGCGCCTTGATAACAGGAACGGTTTCCATTGGAACCGTACAAGGGAAGAGAACGTCTCCCTCATAAAAGGCACTTATTGCGCCTAGAAGAAAGGGAATATCCTCCCTTGGAAACGTGCAAATCGGAGAATATCTCCCTCGATCAGCATGAAGAAAGGAGTAATCCTCCTCGTAACTGGCCCACGGCAGTTGGCCTCGGAAAGCGACAGATGTTCCAGAGCGAACTTACCTAGCCGCGAAGCTACCCAGACGCGAGTCTACATGATTCCTCGGCGAATCTACATCCCAAAGCAGGATTGAAGGCGAAGCTGAACTCAACCATCATGGCGATGTTCATACTCCACACCACCATCACAGCAGTTCAAAGTATTTCGAAATCTGGGCTATTGCAGACTTTCGAAAACTTTGAGGGGGTCTTGTTGACACTTAAAAAAGACAAGATTCTCATTGGTCCGAACGATGTCTAAACTTGTTGACATTTACAAAAGACAAGGGACAGACGAGCTGAAGACCAGTTTTCACCCACCTCCAAGGGACAAGGAAGCGATGGACTCCACTGATCCAGCAAGCAGAACAGTGAACCCGGATTGTTTCTAACAGACCTCAGCAGGTCTAAAATGCTAGCATTTAGCATTACATTAGCCCAAGGAGATAGCCTCGCTTGAGAGGCTAACATCATCCAGAGCACCGCCAGGAAGCTAACTGATAGCTTCGCCGAAAACCCTCTTTTCGGACTTCGCCGAAGACCCTCTTTTCGGACTTCGCCAGGAATTGCCTCTAGCTCCGCCATCAGCCTGCTATGGTCAACCTTTGACCAATCAAATCTCCTGATGAGATCGGATTCAATCTAATCAAATCCAATCAGGATTCAAATATGCAGGTGATTGCCACAATCTCTTGACTCTCTTGAAACGAGTAAGTGGATCAAGGAGAATCAATCAACGATATGGAAAGGATCATAACATATCGGAAAGATCAACCGATTTGCCATTTTCTAGCTCCGCGGAAGCTATTATAGCCTCGCAGCAAGGCTACTTTCCAGATTCAAACAGATTCGGTTCAATCTGTTTCTATATCTTCAAAGGGGACGATTATACCCTTACTTTCCCTATAAATAGCCCGTCAGGGGCACAAGGGAGAGGCATCGGATTGCAGAGGAAGGAGCCATCAATTGCCTTCTGATCGCAAGAATCGATCAATTAGCTTCTTCGACTGAGGCTTCTTCATAACGCACCGTGCGTTCTCGAATTCAGAGACCTTTTAGAGAATTGCTTTCTCTATCCAGGGTGTTGATACCCTAACATCGTCCTTCTTCTCAAGGAATCTCCGGAACCAGGCGAGAAGGAATTCCTTATCGAAGGCGATTTTGAGAAGCAGCAAGAGGGTTCTACCAATCCTCTATTCTCTGATTCCCGGAACCAGGCGAGAAGGGAATCTCATCGCTCGCATCGTCAAAGGGACAAAGTGGTCGCGCGCTGACCAGACTCCTATCGGCACACTTCTCCAGAATCTCTGAGGGGATCTACTTGTAATCTTTTTTAAGAATACTTGTAATTTAGCTCCTCAAACTCTTTTTTGTAAGTTTT
>JAVJIF010030569.1:0-43217 GCA_038442645.1 Agave tequilana | reverse complement strand
CAAGGGACAGACGAGCTGAAGACCAGTTTTCACCTACCTCCAAGGGACAAGGAAGCGATGGACTCCACTGATCCAGCAAGCAGAACAGTGAACCCGGATTGTTTCTAACAGACCTCAGCAGGTCTAAAATGCTAGCATTTAGCATTACATTAGCCCAAGGAGATAGCCTCGCTTGAGAGGCTAACATCATCCAGAGCACCGCCAGGAAGCTAACTGATAGCTTCGCCGAAAACCCTCTTTTCGGACTTCGCCGAAGACCCTCTTTTCGGACTTCGCCAGGAATTGCCTCTAGCTCCGCTATGAGCCTCAAAGCGGGCAGCTCCGCCATCAGCCTGCTATGGTCAACCTTTGACCAATCAAATCTCCTGATGAGATCGGATTCAATCTAATCAAATCCAATCAGGATTCAAATATGGCAGGTGATTGCCACAATCTCTTGACTCTCTTGAAACGAGTAAGTGGATCAAGGAGAATCAATCAACGATATGGAAAGGATCATAACATATCGGAAAGATCAACCGATTTGCCATTTTCTAGCTCCGCGGAAGCTATTATAGCCTCGCAGCAAGGCTACTTTCCAGATTCAAATAGATTCGGTTCAATCTGTTTCTATATCTTCAAAGGGGACGATTATACCCTTACTTTCCCTATAAATAGCCCGTCAGGGGACAAGGGAGAGGGATCAGATTGCAGAGGAAGGAGCCATCAATTGCCTTCTGATCGCAAGAATCGATCAATTAGCTTCTTCGACTGAGGCTTCTTCATAACGCACCGTGCGTTCTCGAATTCAGAGACCTTTTAGAGAATTGCTTTCTCTATCCAGGGTGTTGATACCCTAACATCGTCCTTCTTCTCAAGGAATCTCCGGAACCAGGCGAGAAGGAATTCCTTATCGAAGGCGATTTTGAGAAGCAGCAAGAGGGTTCTACCAATCCTCTATTCTCTGATTCCCGGAACCAGGCGAGAAGGGAATCTCATCGCTCGCATCGTCAAAGGGACAAAGTGGTCGCGCGCTGACCAGACTCCTATCGGCACACTTCTCCAGAATCTCTGAGGAGATCTACTTGTAATCTTTTTAAGAATACTTGTAATTTAGCTCCTCAAACTCTTTTTTGTAAGTTTTTCCCCTTTGCAAACATAATGGAAAACAAGATGGCGACTCCGCTGGGGAATGTATTCTCCTCTGCTGAGAATCAAGTGTCGCAATGCGACGAACAGACCTTCGGGTCTATCTCTGAATTCAGAAAAGCCGGTGCAGCCAGATCTTCTCTGGCTAAATCTTCAAGCAAAGTCTCTGCGGAGACGGAAAAGGTTCTCTACAAACCTGCCGCGGTCCTCTGGCGCAACAAGGAAACATGTCCGCAGCCCAGATCCTGCACTTTTGAGAACCTGGTTATCCAAATTGATCAAAGAAGATTTGAAGAAGTCCTCTCTGGGGGTGGCTTGATGCTTCGAGCACGGAAGCACAAGAAGGTCTTCATGGCCAAGGTTTCAGATCAGAAACCAGAGGCAGAATTTTGCCAACACCCCACAGCCCCGCTTGTGGCTATTCAGGTTCCTTGCGAACCTATACATCCTCTGTCAAAGCGGATATGGAAGCCTAAACAGAAGTCCTCTGCTGAAGCTTCAGGCGTAGCCTCGCCAAAGCCGCGCCCCTCTTATGAAGAAAAAGGCAAGATGCCCGCCTGTACCAACAATGCTGCCAACCATAAGTCAAGACGGCAATCATACCGTCTCCTAGTGCAGCAATGCCTACCGCTAGCATTGTCCTCACAAGCAAGGCTATTGTACCTCGGCGTACTCATCGGGTTTACAGCCGCGAGGCTAGAACCAAAGCACTATTCGGTGCTAATCCTTTCCGCAGGACTAAGGGGAACGATGCGTTGTCCCATATACCAGATTATTCAGGCCCCTACAGGGCCGACCTGCGAGGATTCTTGGCGGACAAGCGGAGATTAAAGCATTTCCAGATTACTTCCTCCTGTTGTCGACGAAGTGGATGCCAGTTCGTGATGGTCCATTCTATGCAGTGTCGGTTACGACCGACCCTTGCCACCTCTCCATATCGGCGATCAGTCTTTGATCGACTGTCTGCGCGCATCCCGATGAGGCATCCCAAAAGGAGCGGGCCACCGGATCCAGCCTCTGCATCCGTCAACATGACCGGAAGGGGGCGAGAGCCGCGCGGAAGAAGTCAAGCCTCTGACGACACCCCTTTCGGCTCCCCAGATCCGGACTACTGCCCAGGCTTAGCTGAAGTCTTGGTGCATGAAGAAGGTGTTTTCCGAAACACCAGATCCAGGGTAGCGATACCCTATAATTATGAACAGCCTTCCTCCTCAAGGGCCCTGATCCCGCCACAATCCGGACGATCACCCCAATCGTCTGACGGAGAAGATGGAGACAGCGGGTATGCTTCTTCAGCAACAGTCAGTTCCGTGCGAACGGACAAAGCATCGGTTAATATGGCCGATAACGCCAATGACGACCTTCGTCGGCGTTTGGAGGCTCAGGAGCAGACCTCTAGAACTCAGCAAGAGGCCCTGGACAATATTCAACAGATGCTCGCTCAGCTCCTCAGCAACCGGAATGATGATACCGGAAGTAATCATGACGAGGAGGGGCATCTCAGCAATGATCCGCCCAAGACGGAGAAATCTAAGGGAGGCTCTTCCCTGGATGCCGAAGTCCTTAAAGGCCTTCAAGCTCAAATTTCATCCCTGGCTCAAAAGGATGAATTGAAGAAAGTGGGGGTAGTCCGTCCTTACCCACTGGAATGGGATTCGGTGTCATATCCGCCAAAGTTTAAACCACCAACGTTGCACACGTATGATGGTAAGAGCTCGCCCAATCAGCACATCTACTATTTCCGGTCTCAGACCGGTAATGTTCTAAACAACGACGCCATCATGGCTAGGTTGTTCATCGGCACCCTGAAAGGGGTAGCATTCGACTGGTTCCGAAGCCTTCCTCAGGGCTCTATCAATTCCTGGGTCGACTGGAAACCCGGTTCCTCTCTCGCTTCTATGAGGACGATACCGAAGTGACCATGGATAAGCTCCTTTCCACTGTGCAGAGGAAAGGCGAATCTGTCCGTGAATACATTGAGCGGTTCAGAAATCTATCTCTGATGTGCCCAGCAGGGATGCCTTTACCCATGCTTTTACAAACATGCAGACATAACTTCTCGGATCAAGTAGAAGTTCGCATGGGGGCTGTCAAGGCCCATACTTGGAAGGAATTGGTCGAACAAGCTGAGATAGCCGAGAAATCGGCTAAGAAGTTCGAGCCATCCGCCCCTAGAAGCAAATGGGGCACGAACAACAAAGGGCGTAGCGATCTCCCGCAGTCTTCCCAAGCTAAAGGGAAGGAAATTATGTCCGTCGAACTGACCGGGGACATGCAGTCAAAGGCCAAGAAGAGCGGCGTCAACAGCCAAGAGCCCAAGTTTCCTCCGAAGCAGTACTCCTTCAGAGATGACCAGGTGGTCACGATATTCCATCTGCTCCATAAAGGGAATAAGATGAAGCTGCCAGATGCTCGGCGACCTAATGAGATAGGGCGCACAAATGACCCTAAATACTGCCTCTACCACAGGATGATCCACCATCCTACCGACAAGTGCTATGTTCTTAAGGATAGAATTCAAGCCTTGGTCGACGCCGGAGTCCTCACACTGAAGACGGAACAGAAGAAAGTCACTGCCAATATGGTGACTCTTGAGTTCGGCACTACCCAGAAGGTCATGGTTCCTGACGGGACCTATCCAGCCCCGATGCCACGGCTAGAAGTCAAGCATCCTCCAGCCATGACTCAATACAACAAGGGTCTCGTCCCTTTGACATTGGAGACAGGGGAAGTTATGTGGATACACCCTGACCTCGTCCAAGACGTACAGCAGACGTCGAACGACTCCAGCAGAAAGGGCAAGTCCTGCAATGTCATCTCTGTCCTGCCAGACGATGGTAATCTTACTTCGGCTTCCCTCAGCGATTCTGAAGAAGAAAAGCATGCCTGTACAGCGCGGGCAGATGCGCCTCAACAGACGGGCACCCGGTCTGGAAAGTCATATCAAAGGCAATATGACAAATCTACTGACGAGATACAACGGCAAACGACGTCAGTACCAATGCCGGCATCCACTCCAGTCCTGACCAAAGGGAAGGAGAAGCCTAAGGAGGTGAGATTCGACCATGTGTTGAAGAAACCGCCAGGCCAAGGGTTAGCCACGCCCTTTCGCTTTGATATATTGGCCCACTTAGCCAATATCCCGGCTCGTATCACAATACACGAGCTTCTTCGTCTCTCTAAAGAGACGAGAGAGGCACTCAGAGATGCGCTAGCCAACTCAGAGTCCTTTCTGACATGCATGCCTGAGATCCCTGGTGATGAGATGCAGCCTCCCTGCTCAGAGTGCCATCACGCGCAGTCAAAGGTACCTGCCATTACCTTCACGGCGGAAGATATGCTTCTCAAAGACAACAAGCATGACCGACCTCTGTACTATACCGGATATATCGGTTCAACCTGCATTGAAAGAGTACAAGTCGATCCGGGGTCTGCTCTCAGCATCATCCCCAAAAGGCTCCTCTACTTCCTCGGCATACCACTGTACAGGTTGTCTGCAACCACCACTACAATATATGGTTTCAACGCCAGGAGCAGCCATCCGCTTGGAAAGATTCGGCTCCGCTGCAGAATCAGAAGCCTGAAGTCAGAGGTGACGTGCTATGTCATTGATGCTGACACATCATACAACCTGCTACTAGGACGACCTTGGATCCATGCCAACTGGATCGTTCCGTCCACTCTCCATCAGTGCTTCAAGTATGTTGAGGATGATGCGACAGTACGAACTGTCTTCGCTGAAAAGCAACCCTTTAAGGGGGTGGAAAACTACTTCACTGATGCCCTCCTATATCAAGAGGCTAGTGGAACGCCGGGAGAACCATTGCCAGACGATGATGAAAGTGGCAATGAGGCAGATTCGGAATCTGAAACGGGCATGCCGGCCATTCTGATTGGCGAGCCAATTGTAGCATGCTTTAATGATCCCCGATGTAAGATCCCTTCTGATGAGGAAGGCGAATGGATAATTAATGATGATATTTCTTTTGATTATCCTGCGAGCATCGAGTCGATTAAATCCATTATGGATGGCTCTCTTCGCATGCCCGTACATGAGCCAAGTTCGGCCATTACATCTGTGGAGGTTATAGAAGGGGCCACGCTGGTGATCCCTCCGTCCAAGCAAGGACAGTCGCCGATAATCTTCGGCAGAGCCGGCCAGGGAGATTCTCAACTACAGACTCAAGCTCGGACTCAGAAGTTCCACAGTTCTTCCATTACGCGCCATCAGCGCGCCATATTATGAAAAAGATGGGCTACAACCTGAAGCAGGGAGCGGGCCTAAACTTCGGAAAAGGAAGACGCGGCTTGATGCGTAACTCCGTCCCAAGAGGAAAACCTGCAAATTACTATGATAGTACACGCAGGGGGTTAGGGTATGTTACACCCACGTCATCAACAACAGTTCAGATCAAAGGCGACGGATCGATCCCATCACAGTCGACCTCATCCTCCGAATGGGACTCTGATGTCAGCATAGGAGGAATATTCGAAAGCCTCATGACTTCAAGCAGTCAGTTGGAACCCGCAGAGGTTGCCAATGAGGAATCATGGGCCCAGCAATTGAGCTTTCAATGGGAAAAGCGGTTTGAGCTGCGCGAGCCACCTACCGAAGACAAGGTGATCCAAGTCAACTTAGGCAGTCAAGATCACCCTAAGCCTATTTTCATAAGTGAAAGCTTATCACTTATCGAAAAGGAAGAATTGATAATGCTCGTAAAAGAGTATATAGATGTCTTCGCCTGGAGCTATGAAGACATGCTTGGACTTGATCCACAGGTCGCTATGCACCGTCTAAACATCAAGCCCGACGTTAAGCCAGTCAAGCAGCAACAACGTCGGTTCCGTCCAAACATCATGGAGGCTATTGAAGCCGAAGTTCATAAACTCATTGCTTGTGGCTTCATCCGGGAGGAACAACATCCAGATTGGGTGGCTAACATAGTCCCCGTCCTCAAGAAAAATGGGAAAATACGAATCTGCATCGACTACCGTGATCTCAATACGGCCTGTCCCAAAGATGAATTCCACTGCCGATCACCGATGTCATGATCGACAACACATGCGGGTTCGAGAGGATGTCTTTCATGGACGGCTTCTCAGGGTACAACCAGATCAAGATGTATCCTGATGACGAGAAGCATACTTCTTTCCGAACGCCATTGGGGGTATACTGCTACACTGTAATGCCCTTCGGACTGAAGAACGCCGGAGCAACCTACCAACGGGCGATGAGCATGATCTTCCGCGACCATCTCCGAAAGACGGTGGAGTGCTATGTTGACGACATTGCCGTCAAAAGCCACAGCAAAAATGAACATCTTCGCGATCTGAGAACGATGTTCGACATAATGCGGGCTCATCAGCTGAAAATGAACCCGACAAAATCCTTCTTGGGAGTGTCTAGTGGCAAATTCCTTGGGTTCATTGTCACATCAAAAGGGATCCATTTGGACCCAGACAAAGTCAAAGCCATCCAGGACATGCATCCACCAAGGAATCTCAAAGAGCTCCGAGGCTTGCAAGGCAGATTAGCCTACATCAGAAGATTCATAGCAAATCTATCGGGCCGTTGCCAACCATTTACCCGACTAATGAAGAAGGGTACTGCCTTCATGTGGGATCGAGCTTGTCAAGAAGCTTATGAAGACATTAAAAGGTATCTCACAAAACTCCTGTCTTAGTGGCCCCTACATCAGGAAAACCATTCCTGCTTTATGTAAAAGCCCTGGATTATTCCCTCGGCGCCCTCCTCGCTCAGAAGGACGACAATGGCCATGAGCAAGCCATCTACTATCTGAGTAGAACTCTCATAGGAGCAGAATCTCGGTACAATCCTATTGAGAAAGAGTGTTTAGCTCTCGTCTTCGCTGTTCAGAAGACACGACATTATTTGGTTGGCCAAACCATACATGTCATCTCCAGGGTGAACCCTTTACGACTTCTCATGACGAAGCCAGGGTCGCTGAATTCAAGGTTGGCTAAATGGGCACTTCTGTTGTCTCAATACGACATGACCTTTACTCCTCAGAAGGCAGTTAAAGGCCAGGCCCTTGCAGAGTTCTTAGCTGCTCATCCAGTTCCAGAACATTCAAAACTTCACGAAGACATCCCTGATGAAGTCTTCGAATCTAATGCGACCTCAGCAGAGGAAGTGTGGCAGATGTTCTTCGACGGAGCATCGCGGATGGGCCCCAAAGGAAAGATTATTGCCGGAGTGGGGGTTGTGTTCATCTCCCCACAGGATCATATCCTTCCCAGAGCGTTCTCCTTGACAGAATCATGCTCTAATAATGTAGCGGAATACAATGCCCTACTCATTGGCCTCCAGCTCGCCCAGGGAATGGGGGTACGCTACATTGAAGCTTATGGCGATTCAAAGCTGATCATAAATCAGGTTAAAGGCGAATACGAGGTCCGTCATGAGGACTTGGTGCCTTATTATCACACAGCCATCGAATTGGCTAGCTTATTTGAAGGCTTCTACATCGGGCATGTGTCCCGATCCCGAAATACCAAGGCGGATGCTCTCGCTGCATTAGCGACGACGCTAGCCTTACCGGCCGACACCGAGTATCACCTCACAGTCGCAACCCGGCATCTCGTATGCTCTAAGCATATGCTAAGGATCCAAGAGGTCCATAATATCTCCGTGGATCTTGAGCCGAGGGATTGGCGCTTCCCTCTCATTGACTACGCTCTGCACGGTCTGCTTCCAGATGATCCCAAAGAAGCGGCGTCCATCAGACGAAGGTCGCTCCGTTTCTACTATGATCCCACTTTGAAGACACTCTACCGTCGTTCATATGACGGTGTCCTCCTCCGCTGTCTCTCTCATTCAGAGGCACAGGAAGTGCTTAAAGAAGCACATGATGGTATTTGCGGAGCTCACCAGCCAGGTCCAAAGCTTAAAGACAGGCTGCACAGACTTGGGTACTACTGGCCGACCATGATGGCCGATGCCACCCAATACGCACGAAGGTGTAAGGCGTGCCAGGTCCATGCAGACTTCATACACCAACCTTCGGAGTTGCTCCACCCTACTGTTGCTTCATGGCCATTTGAAGCATGGGGAATCGATGTCGCAGGGCCAATCAGTCCCTCTTCGGCAAGAGGTCATCGGTTTATCCTGGCAATAACCGATTACTTCTCAAAATGGGCAGAGGCCACACCGTTGGCCGAAGTTAAAACCTCCAATCTGGTTAGCTTCATCAAACACCATGTCATCCATCGATTTGGTGTCCCCAGGCGGATCATCCATGACAATGGTCCTCAATTCATAAGCCAAGGATTCTATCGGTTCTGCGATAAATACCGAATTCAGAATATGGCTTCAACAGCTTACAATCCTGCTGCCAACGGCTTGGCAGAGGCATTCAACAAGACAATCATCAAGCTGCTCAAGAAGTTTGTCTCCTCGAACAAGCGAGATTGGGACGAAAAGCTCGGTGAATGCCTTTGGGCCTACCGGACTACGGTTCGGACACCGACAGGCAATACGCCTTTCTCCCTGGTATATGGGT
This sequence comes from Agave tequilana, assembly GCA_038442645.1. Taxonomy (NCBI): domain Eukaryota; kingdom Viridiplantae; phylum Streptophyta; class Magnoliopsida; order Asparagales; family Asparagaceae; genus Agave; species Agave tequilana. The sequence goes on along the minus strand of JAVJIF010030569.1, from coordinate 34,566 downwards.
GCGAAGCGGTCATCCCATTGGAAATCCAGATGCCATCATTACGGGTAGCCTTGACTACTAAGATGACATCAGAAGACAATGATCGCCTGCGTCTTCAAGAGCTCGAAGCCCTGGACGAGAAGCGGCTGCAAGCTCAGCAACATATCGAGCTATATCAGGCTCGGATGTCAAAAACCTTCAATAAGAAGGTCAAGCAGAGAGTCTTCCACAAAGGAGACCTAGTCTTAGCCGTCAGACGACCGATGATTATGACGCACAAGACCAAAGGTAAATTTCAGCCTAAATGGGAAGGACCGTTTGTGATAGAGACAGTCTATTCAAACGGAGCATACCGCCTTACAACTGCAGATGGCGACCTCCTCATGATGCCGATCAATGGCAAATTCTTAAAGAAGTATTATCCTTAATCAAGGATCTTGCTCTCGATCAGGTTAACATTACACCTCTGATCGAGATCCGCGCGTCCGGAATGCGCACAAAGAGAGCCTCTCTCTCTTTCTCCAAGCATGTCAAACCTGTTGATAGCTGGGGGTTTGCTTAAAATCCCAAGGGACCCGTTCCCACTTGATTCCCTCTCCAAAATCACCTACCAATTCTCATCCATAGAATGGTAGGACCACATATATTCCGCTGTTACGTTAACAATAAACCTATGACAGCAATCCCCTCGTTTCTCTCCAAGAAAATGAGACCTCCAAAATCACCTACCAATTCTCATCCATAGAATGGTAGGACCACATATATTTCACTGTTACGTTAACACTAAACCTATGACAGTGATTCCCTCGTTTCTCCCCGTGAAAACGAGACTATTCCCAAACTCCATTGTTATTGAGCTTAGTGGCGTCTTAACCGGTTATGTCATTGCGACCTCTGAACCTGTAGACAGCTAAGTCTCAATCCCGAGTCCTGTTGACATTTACAAAAGACAGGTCTCGATACTCGTTGACATTTACAAAAGACGAGTATCACCTATTGATTGAAGCTTGGTGGCTTCTCAACCAGTTATGTCATTGCGACCTCTGAACTGGCAGATAGCCAAGTTTCATCTATTATTAAGCTTAGTGGCGTCTTAACCGGTTATGTCATTGCGACCTCTGAACCAGTAGACAGCTAAGTCTCAATCCCGAGTCCTGTTGACATTTACAAAAGACAGGTCTCGATACTCGTTGACATTTACAAAGACGAGTATCACCTATTGATTGAAGCTTGGTGGCTTCTCAACCAGTTATGTCATTGCGACCTCTGAACTGGCAGATCGCCAAGTTTCATCTACCATTGAGCTTAGCGGCGTCTCAATTGGTTATGTCATTGCGACCTCTGAACCAGCAGACAGCTAAGTCTCAATCTCGATGCTTGCTGACATTTACAAAAGGCAAGTATCTCCCCTTTTTAGCCCCGCAAAGGGCTGACTTCGAGACTGGCAACATCTCAATTGGTTATGTCATTGCGACCTCTGAACCAACAGACAGCCATGCCTCATTATCCAAACAAACAACAGACGACAAAAGAAAAATCTTTCTATTAATTCAGAAGGATGGGATACATGGAGGAGCCTATAGGCGTACATGATAAGATCGAATCCGATCTCCAAGAGAAGCTAGCCGCGTCCTCCTGTCATCTTCAGCCTGGGCCAGCGCCTGTGATCTTAGCTCCGCCGCATCGAAGTCCACCGCCTGAGCCAGACGAGCCTCGGTCTCCGCCAAAGTCGCCCTCTGTGATGACTTCCGCTCCGCCAGTTCCTCACTTCGAGCCCTGAGCTGCTTAAGCCGCGCAGACTCTTCATGACGCATCTGTGTAGCTTTGGACAAGAGGAGATTTGCCTTTCGGATCATCTCTTCAGCCCTCTTGATCTTATCTTCAGCGTCAAGAAGAGCACTGTTGGAAGCATCAATTGCACTCCCACCTCTGCTTCCTCTGCCTCCAAGGACCTCAAGTCAGAGGAGATAGCCTCAACAGCCTCTTGAGCAGCGAGCTGAGCCTCGCGCTTCTGGGCGACAAGACGCGCGAGCCGTTCATCAGCCAAAGACGCTGCGTCGGAACGATGGAAATGGCGCCATTCCTCCACATCCTTCTCAAGGTCATCTACCAGGAGCTCCAGAGCAGTAGCTTGATGGTACCCCTCAAAGTCCCGGATACACTCGATGCCACGGGAGAGAACCATTTTCAGCTTCGAAAATGGCACAGGCGAGCCCTTCAAGACTAGACCGATAGTCTGCTCCAAACTATTATAGAAGCTGTCGACCAGATTACCGATAAAGTCATTCTCAGCTTCATCAATCCTTGAGACAACCTCGGAGCAATCTACCAACCTAATCGACACCACCGCGGAAGAAGAAGCGGGAACATCGACAGCAGCAGGGCAAGCCAAAGGTGACCTCGGCGGAGTCCTCAGCGACACCGGCACGCCAGCCACCGCGGAGGTAGGACTGGCAACCACCTCCTGAGCAGCAGGCTCAACTACCAGCGTCGGGGAGGTAGGGCTCACAATCACCCTCAATGCCGTATTCGGCAAGACAGTCTGCACCCCACTCGTTGATATGACTGGAAGTGGGGGTACCTCCGGGACTGCCGCCTCTTCAACCTCAGGGCCCTCCGCTGATTTGGGCTGATAAAAAGGCAGGTCGCCATACAGCGCGTCTAACACAGCTGCGTCTGCCCCGGTCGAAGCGCTCATATCGCCCTTTGACCCTTCAGGAAAACCCTCCGTTTCTTTCGAAGCTGATGCACCTTGGGGACGAATGCCTGCAACAAAACCAAGGTCAAAAGGAGACGCAACAAATAGGCGAGGACCAAGAGACCTTAGTCTTACCGAAGGCCGATGTCACCTCGTCAGCCGCATCAGAATCCAAGGGTCCCATCGGAAAGTTCTTACCAGACTCAACGCGGATAGCCGGCCCACTCGCCGATTCCTCCGCAGACCACCCGGCAGAGCTGGATGCCATAGGACTTCCTTTAGAAGTCCCAGCGCCCGAAGGGCCAATATCGGCCGCATCACCTCCGGACTCCTCCGAGCGAGCAAAGGAACCAGCTGCACTTCCATAAGTGAACAGGGGATCGTAGTGCTCCCCTTGCTCTCCAATTGCCTCAGCTCCTGCAACAAAGAGCGAATGATGAGTCATGTAAAGCGTGCTGAAGGCATATTAGATGGGACCAATCTTACCAGTAGTCGGTTCAGCAACCGACGGCTCAGCCACTAATGGAGCAGCAGAAGGAGGCGCAGCAGAGGGCTCACCCTCCACCACAATGGTAGGAGTCTGGCGACGGGGCTTCTTCGCCGACAACTTCCTACGGGATCCACTCCCACGCTTCCTTTTAAAGTGGACCTCAGAGTCCCCTTCCTCCACTTCTTCCACATGCTTTGGGGGAGTTGTCCCCACTACACCAGATCCGGCTTCACGAGCACCTGCTTCGAGGGCATCGGGTCTTGTCTCTGCCTCGAAGCGAGGGCTCTCTGTATCAGAAGCCTCGCTATCATCCACAGCGATGAACTCCTCTATGCCAGGAACACGGACTCGCTTGCCCTCCATCTTATCAGAAGCCTTCTGCCTCAGCCGATGAGAAATCAACTTCACACCTGAACTATTGGCTTTGAATCCAGGAGGCGTGGAATTCGAAGCTGCATACCATTGGCAGAAACACAGGGTCGTCCATAGGCCGGGATCCCTCAACGGCGTGCGTAGCCACGCTCCAGTGCTATCCGCGGTAAAGAACCGCCAAGCACGAGCCCCATCAATGAGGCTCCCCATGAAAGCCAGGTCCGGATTCGGGTTGCCCACATACAACTGGTCATACCCAAATTGGCGGGCGAACCGGCTCGGAATGTAGGGCTCCATGTAGCAGGTATCCCCACTCCGGTACAGCAGATGCGAGGGCCGGATACAGACCAGCCACTCGAAAACACCCCGACTCATGGGGGACCGACCTGATTCCACGTCATGGAATTCCTCGTTGTATCCTGCACCCCGCAGGCGAGGAAAGCAACGGAATAGGCTATAAGCGTCATAGCGACGCACTAACTTACGGGCCTCGGCCACATAAGTTTTCTGCCACAGACAGCCTTCAAAACGACGGAGAAGCGCCGTTTGAACACCCTGAGGTGGGTCTTCCCCAGCTCCAATCAAACTGGGGCAGTGCAAGGCGAACCACGCCATCAAGTAGGTGTACGGTAAACCTACCCTAGGATTGGGCCCGTCACGAGGCAAGACGGCACCCTTCCCTCGCCTTGACGCCATTGGCCTGCAGAAAGCCTCCGTCAGTACACGAAGGCCCCTCTGAATACAACACACCATGGCCGGGAGAAGACCCAGACGGTGGCCATGGACCAAGCGAACGGCAGGCAGCAGCACATTCAGGTGAACAATGTCACCCGAAGAAGAAGGCACGACACACTTCTTTAACCAGATGGTTAAGAAGCCAGCCAGCAACGCCTTGCGAGACATAGGCCGACGGGCCTGATGGTGAAAGCTCCGAAGAACATCACCCTTCTCGAAAGGACCATCATCTTCTGTCACGACGATGTCCTTTTCAGCACGCACCTCCATCCTCGCCAAGATGTCTTCTTCAGCAACTCCGCAATGAGCTGCCTCGGGCACACTAGTCATGTCCGGGAACAAGTAGTTCCCCCAGCTCTTCAAGCTCTTCGAGCTACCTTTGCCACCGGTGTGGATGCTGGAGCAAATGTGCAAATGGCACACCAATTCCCGATATGTCTCAAGCAAAGCAGGCTCTTGCTTCTCCAAGAGGGCCAGCTCCGCCTCACACGGAAAATACTCTTCATATGGAAGAGACCCGAAGGGCAAAGCAGAGATCTCTCGCATCTCATGCAGGGCCATGCCCAATTCACCAACCGGGGTGAAGAAAGTCCCCGAGGCTGGGCAGTACAACTCAAGAATGGCGTAGAAGCACGCCACCTTCATCTCAATGCCGTAGCAGGTCGCCCTGACGGCCTCATAGAGGTTCAACCTCTCTAATTCCCCCTCAAAATGATTGAGGATATAATTGGTCAACTCCGCCCACCATGACCTAGGAGGGTGGACCCAACCAGGAGCCCTGAAGTCCGTGGCGGGATAGTTCCCGTCAACTTCGCAGAACTGAGTGCCAAAGGTCGGCGCCGCAGCTGGATTCTCTCCTACTGGAAGGTCCCTCGCCACCTTCCCAGGGTATAGCCCTATTATGCTACGAGGATAGCCCGCCCTCGAATAGCCGGTCTGGAATGTCAACCTCCCGACACTTACAGATTCGGCATTTAGGCTCACGCCCCACGCCATCTTCCGAGCCTGAGTCACGCTCGCGAAGGAAGACAAAGCGAAATGCCGCTTAGTAGACGGGAGATAGAATCTCTCGCCGTCCAACTGGAAGATCCACTGGCCTTCACCGGCCTGTAGCTGGCGATCGGGATCAGGTGCAGCATCCCCGAACATGAAGTCAGGCTTTTTGTAAGCCTGACGGTCGATATCTTCCAACGGAGCCGTAGTCAAAATGCTCCGCATGGCCTGCGGGCCACCACTCTGAATGAGCGTATCCCGTACAAGAGGGCTCGGCTCACTGAACAAGGAAGCCTGCCCGATGAACTGCAAGCTGATGCTCCCTGCTCGACTGGTTAAGCCAAATAGACTGTTCTGGAGGCCGGAGGCGTGATGCACTGCAAAAACAAAAAGAAAATGAACTATGATTAGTTCACCAATCAAATCGACGCGAAGACACAAAAATTCGCTAAGGCATAGCCTCGCCCAGTAAGCAGGGACAGCGGGATAATAGCTTTGATAAAAAGCTTCGCTTCACAGATAAGACTGCATCTTTGCAAGAAGTGGCATAGCCCTAAGGGCTGGCGTCATCAAAAGGACGTTATGGATAACAGTCACCCTTCGTGGCCACAACTGAAGGCACACGACCCATATCCTGTTCCTCAACAGGATGAAGATTGCCCCAGCAATGGCTTCCTATGGAAGCCCAAGAGAAGAACTGTTCAGTTCTTACTTCCCTGGTGCAAGCAAAATAGGGAAGTTAAGGGAAACGAGTTCCCTGATAAGGACAGATCATATTCGATCGTCCTAATAGCCGAGTATCGACTCCAAAGGATGAAGACCACTCTCTAATCAGATTAGAGAGTCTCTTACCAGCGATCGGTCGCTCAATGAACAGAGGAGGGCCCTCCGCTGCAGAAGTCGCTGCTTCCTTTCCCGCTCGTCTCTTGGGCGCCATTGAAGAATTACAGGAGTTTTTGAACTCTTGAAAAAGGAAGAAAAGAAGAGTCAAGTACTCTGGAAAATTCAAAGAGAAATGATGATTTTCTCTCAGCCCGATCGGGCTTTTATAGGCCAATCAGCGCCTAAATCAAGGCCTCGAAAAAGGGCACATGCCGCCGTTTCGAATTAATTCGAAACAGTGCCCGAAGCGCCTGAGGCGCTTTCCCAAAAGCGACGGTTCAATCCCACTAAGGGGTTAACTCCGCACAAGAGCAAAGTGCGGACTTCGCGCAATCCTTCAAGGACTTAACCGAAAGGTTTGAATTAGCCCTCTAAAGAGGCGCTGACGTGACAGCCTCGCAAAGATCATTCAAAGGAAGGGCTATGTCCTATGCCCGTGCGCAGTTTAGCCCAGCAATGGCCAAACTCTCAGTGAAGCAAGCAAAAATCGAATGATCAGACAAAGAGCTTTCATTGATCTAAAAGCAAAGATACATTTGATATTACATCAAAGTTGTGTTTCATACAACACACCAAGTTGCCTAGCAAGGCCACTTGCATAAAAGGCATACAAGCGGTTTTATCTGCTTCCAGACCAGATCAACTGGACACGAAAGGCCGTAATCCTTCGCACATGAGCAGATGGTGCCGCGAGGACACGGTCATTTTTTCTCCACAAAATGGCAGATCTTACCAGGCCATTTTTGTTGAAGCCTGGCAATAAAAGCTTATCGCCGCCAACACGTCAGATCACCTATAATGGGAACTAGTTTTGATGCTAGTAATCTGACGGGTGTGAGGCCCACTCCCCTGAAGTGGATCGTCCCCGACGAAGGCCACCAAAGTTGAAAGTCGGCAACCAGCCTCACCTCAGATCGAATCATCTCGGATAAGAGGCTGCCAACAGCCTCTGGGACGCGCACCCGCTGCCCCGAATTGTTCCTCCTGCTTAAAAGTAAAGCTTCAACCGGGGAAGCATAAGGCAATTTTATGGCTTCTTCCATCAAGTCACCAGACTGGCAAGCATAGCTCACTGCAAGGCAAATTGGAGTAAGTTAGCAGTTAAGCACAGAAAGAGCTGCAAAAACATTAAGTCAGATTCTTCAGCGGCAAAGCAATCCGACTTCAGCAGAGGACAAGTTCCACCTGCACGGCAACCAGGGGCTGGCTCAGCAAACGCCAAGTCCTAGCCTCGCCTATACGGCAAAGTCAGACTGATCTTGTGAAGAACAGTCTCAACCTCGCCAATATGGCAAGACTGGCTCAACTATTGAAGAAGCCAAGTCCCAAGTCCTGCCTGTGCAGCGGACTTAACAAGCAACGATCTTTCACTGATCAAGCCAAGATGATAGCTTCACAGAAAACTATGATGAGATCCTTCTCTGCAGCAGCCAATTGCAAGATGAAGAACAAGGGAAGCTAATCCCTGAAGCGAGCTGCCAAAGCTAAATCAAGGGAGATGAGTTCCCTAAAAGCAGTGAAGTCTTTGAATGATCGAGACTTACTGGTCCTTGGCCGGTTAGACAACCAGAGTGGGTTTTCCTACTAATTCAGAGATCTGAGTATCTCTCACAACCAAGAGAAGAGAAGAAAGGCAAGGCACTTCTCTTCAGAGGACCTCAAGTGTCCTATTTATAGGCCCCATGGCCTGAGTACGATCACCTCAAGCGTGGAAGCACGAGCGCATTCAAGGCATTTACTGCGCCTTGATAACAGGAACGGTTTCCATTGGAACCGTACAAGGGAAGAGAACGTCTCCCTCATAAAAGGCACTTATTGCGCCTAGAAGAAAGGGAATATCCTCCCTTGGAAACGTGCAAATCGGAGAATATCTCCCTCGATCAGCATGAAGAAAGGAGTAATCCTCCTCGTAACTGGCCCACGGCAGTTGGCCTCGGGAAAGCGACAGATGTTCCAGAGCGAACTTACCTAGCCGCGAAGCTACCCAGACGCGAGTCTACATGATTCCTCGGCGAATCTACATCCCAAAGCAGGATTGAAGGCGAAGCTGAACTCAACCATCATGGCGATGTTCATACTCCACACCACCATCACAGCAGTTCAAAGTATTTCGAAATCTGGGCTATTGCAGACTTTCGAAAACTTTGAAGGGGGTCTTGTTGACACTTAAAAAAGACAAGATTCTCATTGGTCCGAACGATGTCTAAACTTGTTGACATTTACAAAAGACAAGGGACAGACGAGCTGAAGACCAGTTTTCACCCACCTCCAAGGGACAAAGAAGCGATGGACTCCACTGATCCAGCAAGCAGAACAGTGAACCCGGATTGTTTCTAACAGACCTCAGCAGGTCTAAAATGCTAGCATTTAGCATTACATTAGCCCAAGGAGATAGCCTCGCTTGAGAGGCTAACATCATCCAGAGCACCGCCAGGAAGCTAACTGATAGCTTCGCCGAAAACCCTCTTTTCGGACTTCGCCGAAGACCCTCTTTTCGGACTTCGCCAGGAATTGCCTCTAGCTCCGCTATGAGCCTCAAAGCGGGCAGCTCCGCCATCAGCCTGCTATGGTCAACCTTTGACCAATCAAATCTCCTGATGAGATCGGATTCAATCTAATCAAATCCAATCAGGATTCAAATATGGCAGGTGATTGCCACAATCTCTTGACTCTCTTGAAACGAGTAAGTGGATCAAGGAGAATCAATCAACGATATGGAAAGGATCATAACATATCGGAAAGATCAACCGATTTGCCATTTTCTAGCTCCGCGGAAGCTATTATAGCCTCGCAGCAAGGCTACTTTCCAGATTCAAATAGATTCGGTTCAATCTGTTTCTATATCTTCAAAGGGGACGATTATACCCTTACTTTCCCTATAAATAGCCCGTCAGGGGAACAAGGGAGAGGGATCGGATTGCAGAGGAAGGAGCCATCAATTGCCTTCTGATCGCAAGAATCGATCAATTAGCTTCTTCGACTGAGGCTTCTTCATAACGCACCGTGCGTTCTCGAATTCAGAGACCTTTTAGAGAATTGCTTTCTCTATCCAGGGTGTTGATACCCTAACATCGTCCTTCTTCTCAAGGAATCTCCGGAACCAGGCGAGAAGGAATTCCTTATCGAAGGCGATTTTGAGAAGCAGCAAGAGGGTTCTACCAATCCTCTATTCTCTGATTCCCGGAACCAGGCGAGAAGGGAATCTCATCGCTCGCATCGTCAAAGGGACAAAGTGGTCGCGCGCTGACCAGACTCCTATCGGCACACTTCTCCAGAATCTCTGAGGGATCTACTTGTAATCTTTTTAAGAATACTTGTAATTTAGCTCCTCAAACTCTTTTTTGTAAGTTTTTCCCCTTTGCAAACATAATGGAAAACAACGGCATCGCTTGGAGGTCACAGGTACTTTGTCTCTTTCATTGATTGTTCATCTAGGCAGTTGTGGATATATCCAATGAGACAAAGGGGTGAAGCCCTAGATGTGTTGAGGAAGTGGAGAGGAAAAATGGAGAGGCAGATAGGTAGGAAGATAAAGGAGCTTCATATTGGTAATGTTGGAAAAGACATTGACCGATTCCTACAGTTTGGCCAGAACACAGGGATTGCTACTCACTTCTCAACAGGTACAGATGGGTTGGCTAAAGAGATAGTCCGTTCCTTGCTGGAGGAGGTTCGGAAGTTATTGTCTAATTCAGGATTGGACAAGTCGCTTTGGACTGAGGCAACTGAGTATGCTAGCCATCTCAGGAACAGATCGACTGCGATAGGAGGTAAAGCTCCATTAGAAATTTGGTCTGGAAAAATTGCTCAAGATCATGGTATGCTGCGGAAATTGGAAGTCCGGCTTACTTCAGTGCCAAGAATGGCAAGGTGAATCCGCGAGCAAGGAAGTTTGTCTATTTGGGCGTCAAGGGAAACAGCTACAGGTTGTGGGACCCCGAAGGCAAAAAGATCGTGATGAGCAGGAATGTCACTTTTGGAGAGACTTCAGTGTTGAAGTCCATCGTCTCTCAGCAGGTGGAGAGGACGAAGACCAAGGGAAGATTGCAGCGGGTGGAGGTTGATGCTACTCCATCATCTCCAGTTGATTCGACATCAAAGGATACTTCAACGGAGGTGACACCGGGTGGAGTTCATGATACCAAAGGTGATGCTGAACAGGTTGACGACATTGTTGAGGATGTCGAGTTATTTGCAGCCATAGGAACCAAGGTGAGACCACGCTCGTGGTTGAAGAAGCATGAATCTCAAGCTTGTGATATCGACAAGCTGAAGTTGAAGGCCGTTGTTCTCCATGATGGTTGGGAAGAGGTTCATATGACTCAGTCTGACAGGTTCACTGCTGCAGATACAGGTACCATTATTTGAGCTTGCTGAAGCTCATTTAAATGAACTACGGTTGGCTTGATCCTTTTGGGCAAAGGTACGTAGGCAGCCGTAAAGGCGCAGCCATTTGGTGATGCAACTCTTATGAAGCTATTTGGGCTCTCGAGAAGCTGTTTAGATCTTCACGTAGAGATGAAGAGTTGTGGTCGGTTGGAGCTTCACGTAGAGGTGGAGAGGCTTCACATAGAGGTGAAGCGTTGTGGCCAGTTGGACTTCACGGAGAGGTGAGGTGTTGTAGTCTCGATGAACAGGTGATCTTCCGGTGAGAAGATGTTGAGCTTGCATAAGGAGGGGTGTGCATCCAGTTGAAGCCGATGATGTTTGGTGTGTTCTACGCAGACTTGTTTGGACCGTCAGTGGAAGACAGGTAGACTAGATAGAGCTAGTTAGTGGAGAGTCAGTGTTGGCTCATAAGGAAGTCTTCATGAGGTCATGAAGTTGCGGAGTAGAAGCCACAGTATGGTGATCGGCAGGTATAAAAATTCTCCTAAGGTGAAGTGCAGGGAAGGCATGTACGATGTTTTCCAGTGGACAGTTGAGCCAAAAACTCCAAGCCGAGATCGTGTGTCGATTTCGCCGAGATCATGTGTCGATTTCGCCAGGTGATGGACTGGGGTTCGTTGGAGATCGGCTCAGTTTTTGAGAAAATCTTCGCCGAGGTGGAGAATTGTTGGAAAGAGAGAGTTTACTGATGGGGAAGTTGATTAGGATCGTCGAGGGGTCGTCGAGTGATCGCCGAGGAAGTCGACGACGAAGACGAAAGGGAACAGCAGCAGAAAACAAGCAGCAGCATCAGAACAGGTTCAGCGGTCGACCGGGCCGGTCGACCGCACGTGCACAACGTGCACATGATTTGAGCGGTCGACCGGCCGGTCGACCGCAACACTCTGTCTGCAGAAGATAGAGCTCTCGGGTTGTTTCGGTCGACCGGACCGGTCGACCGGAGAGGCTTTCTGCAGGAACCCAACTCTCGGGTTGTTTCGGTCGACCGGACCGGTCGACCGTAAGAGGAAGTCGGTCGACCGGGCCGGTCGACCGACAGTCGGGTTTGGGCTGAAATCTGCAGTTCGGAAACCTGTTGTATTTAAGAGCTGTTATTGTTTTCTAGGGTTAAGGATCTTGAAGGATCTTGAAGAAGAACCTGCGGGAATTGTAGTTGCTCTGAGTACTCTTGCATTCAAAGAGACTTAGAGCCATTGTAATCATCTTCCTAATTGAAACTCTCTCCGTAGATTGCCCCGAGGACGTAGGCATTCAGGCCGAACCTCGTTAAATCGTGTGTTTTGTGATTGTGTGTTCTTCTCCTGTGATTTCTGTGATTTGGGTGTTCTTTGTGGTTGTGGAGATTGTGTGATCCTCTGTTGGTTGTTGTCGGTGCGCACAACACAAGACCATTGCCAAAAGTGCTGCAATAGAACAGTGAATCAAATGAGGGAACTCTAAGCAGAATTTAACAATCTGCAGCCTAAGAACCACAGCTCAAAAACTCATCTAGCGTCTTAAAAGAACTTGGATTTTCACTTGGGTCTAAGTTTAATTAATATTATGCATTTTTAAGTCCATGGTCCAAAATTCAACACGTCAGGCTTAGATGTTCAGGGGCGGCCCAACCTCTAGGCAAATGAGGCATTCGCCTAGGGCCCCAAACATAATAGGGCCCCCAAAATTATAGTGTAAATTAGTATTTAACTAAAATAAGAAATATAAAATATAGAAAATATTTTTTATTTGTTCAAGTGGGCGTTCCGGAGTGGTTATTGGACATGACTAAAAATTGTGTGGGTTTTGCCTGTGCGAGTTTTAATCCTTTCATCTACGCTTTTTGATTTTTTTTTCCCTTTTCATTTTTATATTAACAGGAAAAGCATGAGTTTCTTCCACTTTTCCAAGCTAATATCCTCCGCTCCCTATAACTATTTAATTATAATTAAAGAGGAGTCTCTTCCACTTCCTCAGTTGTCTTTTTCACTTTCCCTAACTATTTAATTATAATTAGAGAATTTTTCAAAATTAAAACTCTCTCTGTGCAGCCTCGCTCTTCACCGCCCCCGTCGCCCAGAGTTCAGACTGACGGTAGGGCCTGCAACTGCTCTATAGAAAAAGATACATTAGCAAAATTTGAATACAAAAACTTAATTAAAAACTTTGCATCTTAAAAAGCTCTTAAAATGCTAGAAGAATTATTTTTCAATAAAATAATAATTAAATAAAATATTAGTTAATATTAATTACTTTTTAAAGTATATTTTAAAAGGACCCATTTGAAATTTTCGCCTAAGGTCTCCCTAAAACTTGAGCCGTCCCTGTAGATGTTCTTGCTTAGCTTCAAATAATTTACCTGAGGGTCATAAGGCCCCAAAATATGTATGATTATACGCATGTTCATCGTATACGCGTATGTCAGTTCATATCAATCATACACATATGTGCTTTGGCCACAGTTTGGTCATGTTTGGGCACCATCTTGCATTGAGAGGCAAGATGACATGAACAAACAAGAGGCCTCTCGCTTCTTCTCACCAGTCACTGTAGTGTCTTGTTAGCTGAAAACAGCTAAGTTTTTGCTGAACCATTTTCAAACTATGTCGATAATTTCTGTAGTTCAACATTCAAACCGTCACCAAATAAATAAACCCGAATGTTTTTAACTTTTTGAGTGTGTATGCCTACTTCTTTCTACTTTGTAGACTACACTGAATTAAACAGCTTCTATATTAACTGTTCACAGTATAAGATTATTAGCTAGATCTCAAAGTATCTGAGGAACTGGCAAGATGACGAAGATATCGAGCCAGAATCCATTGACGGACCTGACGTAGTGCTCGGCGACCATCCGGGCACCCCACACCAACTTTCCACGCCCCACCACCAGCGACTCTGTAATAACTCTAATCTATAATACATGATTTAATTGTTGGTTCTGCTTAACAGGAATCAATCTGACAACTAATCAAGATCACTGAGATATCAACAATCTAATTGGCCAGGTCGGCAAATATTAGGTGGGAGGTTTTCCGTTCAATAGAACGTTCCTTAATTTAAGAACCACCTTTCAATTTCCTTCCTTGGTTAAACACCAATTAGACTAAATCTAAATCAGTCTCGATATACTGTAAAGTATATCCCCTACATAAAGGACTTAATCCACTTATACAATATTTGGAGTGAGGTACGCTTAGAGCAAATCTCCTTAAGACAATTACGTCCCCCGCACCGGTGCTAACGGGATAATGGACGCTGGTTTCCTAAGATACAACACTCCTTCACGGTATTTGGATAGCACTACCAAATCACCGTACGGTCGAACCGTAGTCAACCAGTACCTTCACAGGATCGTTGAAGCAGCGGTACAAGAACAAATTTCGGATGAATATTTACCTTTACTTTGGAGTAGCACTCACTGTTGAGGACGAAAGAAGGTTGAAGAATATTTTTCTTCAGAAGTACCAGATTCAGACAACAATTCTATAACAGAATCTGTTGAATTTTCTGATTCCTATTTCAGAACAAATTTCGCAGAATCTTCTTTGGAAGTCGCTTCGGAAATCGAGTTACGGATTTCCCACTTCCCTTTTGGAAGTCACTTCAGAACTCCACTTCCCAGTTCAGAACGCAGAAACTTGAAGTGTTCAGAACTCAGAGAGAGAGAGTTAATTCTGAATTTTGGTGTTGTAGTTGGTGTCTTTCAATTGAGAATCTGGAGCGCTATTTATAGCGTTCCAAGAGGGGCCAACGGGTTCGAACCCAACGAAAGGGTGCAACCTTTCGACCCAGCAGTCGCGTCTGTTGGCAGCCCAACAGTCGCAACTGTTGGCAGTCCAACTGACGCGGAGCGGTCTTATTGGCGGGCAGAGTGGAGCGAATGCTCGCAACCCATACCCGGAGACCCGATTCAAAAAGAACCAGGCCGGGTAGGGAACCTGAACCCGAATAACTCTAATCTATAATACATGATTTAATATGTATAATAGTATTTAATATATTTATATGATTTGTATTGAGAGTTGTTATTATTTTATGTGGTTTTCATAACTAATAGTTATAAATTTCTATTATTATTGGTGATTATTAGTAGTTGATGTTGTTACTATTATTTTGCTATGATTATTATTATTTATTATTATCGTTGTTATTAGTAATATTGGTTGCTATTATTAATCTTATTATTATTTACTATTATCATTATTGTTTATTTTAATTATATTTGTAGGCTGTCTAAAAATGACTAACAGACCAGCCATTAAGGAAGCAGAGTCTCAAGCTCTAGACGCGAGAAATCGATGCTCGCGTCTCAGCATTAAGACGCGTTGGCTCTACACCCGCGTCTCAACGTTCAGACGCGTCGGCCCGAAGCCCGCGTCTCAGCATCAAGACGCGTCGGCCCGAAGCCCGCGTCTCAGCATCAAGGCGCATCGGCCCGACGCCCGCGCCTCAGCATCCAGACGTGAAGGCCCGAAGCCCGCGTCTCAAGGCGCGTTTGGCTCGACGCCCGCGTCTCAAACTTCAAGGCGCGTTTGGCCCAACGCCCGCGTCTCAGTTGCAACTGCCCTGATTGCGGGGCCAGTCACCGCGCATGTAGCGGGTAGTGGCCCCTCATTCGGGAGCGTTTTCAGGAGGCACCTTCACCCCCTGAGATCCCTATAAATAGCCTTGTTTGCTATGAAGAGGGGATCGAAGCTTGAGGAGAAGGGAGAGAACTTGAGAAGATCGAAGCTTGGAAGATCGGAGTTTGAAGGGAGAGAGCTTTGAGATAAGGCATCATCAAAATCGAATCCAGGCAAGAGGATCATCAAGAGGGAAGCACGACTCTTCAGCGAGCTTACTGAGTACTAGCCGCTCTTCGCCTACCTCCTCTTTGAGAGTTTTGGTAGACGGAGCTGAGTTACTCTTTCTACCGACCGAAGAGAAGACCCCCGACGGTCCAGGACGGTCATCTGGTCAACGGAGAACAAGATTCACTCTCCATCGCCACACGAAGAACCCAGCTTTAAACAAAGGGAAGATTCAGACATCCTCCCTCCCTTGTAACTGGAAAAGAGGGAAGAGTAGTTCTTTTGGTTGTAATCGTTTCGCTTGAATCAAGGAAATCTTTTACAGCTAAAACCACTTTCTCCGACCACCAGGATTTTCCGGCACCCTACAAGAGATGGCGACTCCGCTGGGGACTACCTTCGTTACTGACGAGCGCACCGTGGTGCAAGATGACGTTCTCCGTAAGGGGAAAATGGTCGAATCCCTCGTCGTCGAGTTCGACCAGGCGAAGTATGAAGAGTTCCTCTCTTCTGGCTCCAAGAGCCCAAAGACCCGCGTCTGCCGCAGGGTCTCAAGTGGACAGCCCCCTGAAGCCCAATCTGAGGCTCTGTCGGGTGCTCCTGCTGCCCACTGTGCCAAGTTTGGTTCACGCGCCGACGCCTCCCAGAAGGCCCGCGTAACCTCAGACTCCTCTGCTGCGATCAACCGCGTCGCGCAGAACACACGCGCCAACGCCTCTCTGAAGGCCCGCGTGGTCCCCGGCACATCTACTGGTGCGATCGACCGTGTCGCACAGAACGCCCGCGTCAGCGTCTCTCAGGAGACCCGCGTGGCAAACACCCCTGGTTCTACAAACCAGGAAGTTGTTGGCTTCTCTCTTCCTCCACGGCGCAATCGGAATGCCGAGCGTCGACAGAGAAGACGCGCGCGTCAACACTCGGTCGGAACCGTTGGTTTTCTGACTGGGGTTGAACGCAGCGTACGATCCGATGCCTTGCCCGCACCTCGTCCAGTGCGAGAGGTCCGTGTTTGGCGACCCAAACGCGAGACTCCCCAAGTTGAGCCTTCTGAAGACCAACTTGCCAAACGCCAAAGCGAAGCTTCTGCGTCTTGTCAAACGCAGGAAGCACGCGCCCATAGGCGTGGGGCCCAGCAGCCCACTCTCTCCCAAGTCTCTCTGCTCCAACGCAGCAGACAGCAACGCGAAAGTCGCGTCTCATATCAACAGAGACGCCAGACGCGCGTGACGCAGCCGCGACGCAACAGCCGCGTTTCTGAAACCTGTGTCCAGGCTGAACAGCACATGACTGTCTCCCGTCGTCGACGTTGCGAGACCAGTCTCTTTAATCCCCCTCCCACAGATTTGAGGGATTATTTGACAAGGAAAAGGAGTGCCAATCAGACCACTTCTCCATGCTGCTGTCAACAGCTCATCCAGATGCTCTCTGGATGCCATTGCGAGTCAGGCGTGCACCAGCCGTCTTTAATTAGACAGCTGACCCTGATTCCCCCATCAGCCAAGAGAAGACGCTCCCACAGGAGGAGAACCTTCTCAGATGTTGAATACCCGGAGCTTACTGCAAACATGACTAGCAGAAGCAAGGGAAAACAACTAATGGTCAACTCAGAGGAATCTGACTCTGAACCGGAGGGGGTGTATCAACACACTCGCACCCGGACAGGGGCCATTCCCCCAATTGACTATAATGCCTTAGCCCGCGGCATTAGAATGGGTGGTTCTCACTCCGCTATAGTGGAGTCGCAGGCTTCAAACTCTTCCGTCGAGAAGGAGGCTTCCGCCTACATGGCCGACACTCCTGAGGAGACGACCAGGCGTTTAGAACAGACGCAGAAGCACCAGATGGATATAATCGCCTCTCAACAGAGATCCATTGACTCCCTCAAGCATATGCTTGAGAAATTGCTTGAAGAAAGAGCGAGATCTCCTCCTAGACGACCGAAGGGGAAAGGGAGAAAGGGAGGAAGCCCACCCTCCGAATCTTCTGACGAGACACGACGATCTACCTCGGATGTGTCCAAGCCCTCGTCGCAGGCAAGAAGCGACCAGACCCCGGGAAAGGCTCATGCTAAAAGAATGAGTCAACTGGAGCAGCGCCTCGAGGCCCTTACCAACCGTAAAGGCCTCCAAGAAGCTGGAGTAGTCCGGCCCTATCCGGCCGAGTGGGACTTAGTCCCGTACCCTCCTAAGTTCAAGGCTCCAACCCTCCAAGCATTCGACGGGAAGGGGTCACCCAACCAGCACATCTACTACTTCAAATCCCAGACCGGGAATGTGGTAGATAACGATGCCATCCTGGCGCGACTGTTCATCGGCACCCTGAAAGGGTTGGCCTTTGAATGGTTCATGAAGCTCCCGGAAGGTTCCATCAAGAACTGGGGCGACTTGGAGAAGCTGTTTCTAACACGCTTCTTCGAAGATGATTCGGAGGTCACAATGCCTACCCTTTTAGCTACAAAACAGCGAAAGGGAGAGTCCGTCAAGTCTTTCGTAGAAAGATTTCGGAACATGGCACTCCGATGTCCAAGCGGCATGACCCAGGCCACCCTGGTGGAAACATGTCGCCATAATCTCCAAACCTCACTCCTTGCTCAAATAGGAGTTGCTGAAAGCCGCACCTGGAAACAATTAGTCCAGCAAGGTGAACAGGCTGAGGAGATTGTCGCCCGCGTCAGAGCGGAAGAAGGCAAGCCCAGGCCAGAGAGGTCGACAAGGCGTGCACCAGACACATCCCTCCAAACCAAGCGGAAGGATAATTTGGCGACGGAGACCAAATCTCCCACCAAACCTCAAACAGGCAGGGCAAGTGGCTCTTCAAGCCAGCCACGCCCCAACAAGCAGTATTCCTTCAAGGAGGAACACGTCGATTCGCTCTTCAAGCTACTCAACAAGAGCAATCGACTGAAGCTCCCTGAAATTAGGCGCCCGGAGGAAGTCGGCAAGACCGACAATCCCACCTACTGCTTATACCACAGGATGCTCGGACATCCTACCAAAAGCTGCTATGTCTTTAAGGACATCCTTCAAGCTCTGATTGACGCGGAGGTATTAAAACTCCGACCGGAGCAGAAGAAGATGACGGCCAACATGACGTCGATTCTCCAGTTTGGGACACGACCCCCGACACCCGTGGGGGTGATCTCTGTCCCGAAAGGAGAACTGAGGGTGGTCAACACAGACCCTCATCAGCAGCAGGAGAAAGGCTTGGTACCCGTCCCTACACCTCGAGGGGAAATCATGTGGGTCCACCCTGACCTCGTCGACGAGCAACAATGGACGACTGTGACCAACAGGAAGTCCAAAGGCAAAGGGAAGGCTTCATCTTGCCATGTGATATGCGCCTCCTCTCGAGAAGCGGACACTGATGTTCCCTCGCTGACTGACTCAGAAGAGGAAACAATAGTCCTGGCCGCAGAGCCCAGCCAACCTACGGCGGGGACCCGTTCAGGACAGGCATACTTGAAGCAGTACGGCGAGACAGCAGCGGCTTCTCCGCAACCAGCCGTGGAACCAGCCAAGCCCTCCTCTAAACAGCCTGGGGAGAAGCAGAAAGAAACTCGGTTTTCTCGAGTTCTTGCGAAAGGTGTAACGGAAGGATCCTCGACACCTTACAGTTTTGATGTCTTGGCTCAATTAGCCAACATCCCGGCACGCATTACCTTGTATGAGCTCCTGAGGCTATCAAAGTCAACCAGAGAGGCTCTACAAGAAGCTTTGGCCAATGCTGAGGTCTTCATGACTCGTGTGCCAAGGGAGGAAGATGTAGAGGATTGCCTCCACGCCTCCCCAAATGCTCCCTGCATCACCTTCACAACAGACGACATGCAGGTTAAAGGGAAGCATGACCGACCCCTATACTTCACAGGGTATATTGGGTCATCCGAGGTGAACCGCATCCAGGTAGACCCAGGGTCCGCGCTGAGCATCATACCTCGCCGGGTTATGCAGTTTCTAGGCATTCCTACCCATCGTCTGAGCCCTACCCAGACGACTATTTACGGGTTCAATGCCAACAGCTCCCGCCCAATGGGGAAGATCAAGCTCAAATGCCAGATCGGGAGCCTCAAGTCAGAAGTGACGTGTTACGTCATTGACGCGGACACTTCCTACAACCTGTTGCTGGGACGACCATGGATTCACCGCAATTCCATCGTTCCCTCTACTCTCCACCAAGTCATGAAATACATTGACGAGAGTGGACAGGTCCGAACGTTGATTGCCGAAAGGCATCCGTTTAAAGGGGTTGAAAATTATTTCACGGACTCCCTCTTATATCAGGATCCGGAGGAGACTAATGAAACCCCACAACCAGAGGAGCCAGACTCTGGTAATGAAGCTGACATTGAGCCTGAGAAAGAAGAGTGCCTGTGGGAGTTGGAGCCCATTGTAAAGAGCACTAATAAGCTCGATGTTGATACCACCGACGATGCGGGTGGTTGGTACATTAATGAAGATTTAGACTTTGCGTATTTTCCTGTGTATGTTTCCGATTCAATACCGTCGGATACCACTACCGACGTGGACGATGACCTCTGGTCGGCAATAGATGCTTTGACATCTTTGCATGTACCGGTGAAATCATCCTTCGGGACATACCAAGATAATGGTGACGCGCAAGAGTCTGTATTCATGGTTCCAGCCAGACGAAAAGGCCAAAGACCAATACTTTTTGGGCGAATCGCGTCTGAACCAATGCCCCACGAAGAATCGGAAGGTGAGGATGAATCCCCTCAGTTCGATCATTATGAACCGAGAACGCTCAAGATGATGAAGCGCATGGGGTATGATCTAACCAACAGGCCTGGGTTGAACTTCGGAAAAGGAAGAAGAACACTGCTTCGATCCTTTGTACCGAAAGGGAAAACCCCTGATTACTATCATCGGACGCGCCGGGGGTTGGGCTATATATCAACTCCAGTGCCATCAGCCTCTGATTCGGAGAGACTGTCAAGTCATGACTGCTCATCAGACACGTCGTCGTGGGAATCAGATGTCAGTGTCGGCAACATCTTCAAAGGGCTTTCAGTAAACATGGTTTCGACAAGCCATCTGGAGGATGAAGATGAAGAAATGATCCAATCTGATACAGACCCTTGGATCAGACATTTGAATGCTCTTTGGGACATCCGCTTTGAACAGCGTGAGCCACCCACAGAAGACAAGGTTGTTCAAGTCAACCTAGGAGATGAAGCCAATCCTAAACCCATCTTCATAAGTGACGGCCTGTCGCCTCCAGAGAAGAAGGATTTAATATCTCTTGTACAAGAGTATATAGATGTCTTCGCCTGGAATTATGAGGACATGCCTGGACTTGATCCTCAAGTGGCTATGCATCGCCTCAACATCAATCCGGACATGAAGCCTGTTAAACAACAGCAGCGACGGTTCCGTCCAGAGATAATGGAGGCAATCCAATCAGAAGTCAGGAAGCTTATTGACTCCGGCTTTATCAGGGAGGAACAGCATCCCGACTGGGTAGCCAACATCGTCCCCGTCGCCAAGAAGAACGGGAAGATCCGGATCTGCATCGACTTCCGTGATCTAAACGAGGCCTGCCCCAAAGACGAATTCCCATTGCCAATCACAGATGTCATGATTGACAATACTTGTGGATTCGAGCGAATGTCCTTTATGGACGGGTTCTCAGGATATAATCAAATCAAGATGTATCCCGATGACGAAAAGCACACCTCCTTCAGGACACCTCTAGGGGTATATTGCTACACCGTCATGCCCTTCGGTCTGAAAAATGCGGGGGCAACCTACCAAAGGGCCATGAATGCCATTTTCCATCGGCAGATACGCAAAACGGTGGAATGTTATGTCGACGACATCGCGGTGAAAAGCCGCACTAAAGGTGATCACATAGCAGACCTGAGGGTGGTCTTCGACATCATGCGGGCTCATCAATTGAAGATGAACCCCACCAAGTCCTTCCTGGGGGTAGCCAGTGGCAAATTCCTAGGGTTTGTTGTGACTTCCACAGGAATCCATTTGGATCCGGAGAAAGTCCGTGCTATCCAAGAGATGCAACCCCCCAGAAGCCTCAAGGAGCTCAGAGGATTACAAGGACGATTGGCATACATCCGCAGATTCATTTCAAATCTCTCCGGGAGATGCCAACCCTTCGCTAAGCTGATGAAGAAGGGCGTTTCGTTCATTTGGGACGACGCTTGCCAGCAAGCATTTGAGGAGATCAAGCACTACCTCACCCAACCACCAGTCCTGGCAGCTCCGGTATCCGGAAAGCCTTTCCTGGTGTACGTCCGATCAATGGATCATTCTTTGGGAGCTCTACTAGCTCAGAATGATGACCAGGGGCGAGAACAAGCAATCTACTACCTAAGTAGAACGATGATCGGAGCCGAACATCGGTACAACCCGATCGAGAAGGAATGTTTGGCACTGGTGTTCGCCATTCAGAAAATGCGACACTATCTGGTGGGCCAAACCATAAATGTCATATCCAAAGTCAACCCCCTGAGGTTACTTATGACAAAGCCTTCTTCACTAAATGGCCGGCTGGCAAAATGGGCCATATTGCTATCACAATATGAGATGCATTTTCTGCCACAAAAAGCCATTAAAGGACAAGCGGTGGCGGACTTCCTAGCTGAACACCCAGATCCCAGGGCAGCCAAACTCTACGAGGATCTCCCAGATGAGGTCGCCGAAGTCTG
The DNA here is from genome assembly GCA_038442645.1 of Agave tequilana. Lineage (NCBI taxonomy): Eukaryota > Viridiplantae > Streptophyta > Magnoliopsida > Asparagales > Asparagaceae > Agave > Agave tequilana. The sequence goes on along the minus strand of JAVJIF010030569.1, from coordinate 12,580 downwards.
CCTAGCTCAGACATCGTTCGAAAGTCAAGTATGGCAACTTTTCTTCGACGGTGCATCAAGGGCAAGCCCGAAGGGACACACAGTAGCGGGGGTAGGAGTGGTACTCGTCTCCCCACAAAATTACGTGATTCCCCGAGCTATCTCGTTAACCGAGCCCTGTTCCAACAATGTGGCGGAATACAACGCTCTTTTGATTGGGATGCAATTCGCCGATGAGATTGGCGTTAAAAATCTCGAGGCATACGGTGATTCTAAACTCATCGTCAGCCAAGTTCGCGGAGAGTATGAGGTCAGGCATGAAGATCTAGTACCCTACTACAACGCGACAATCCACATGGCCGAGAGGTTTTCAAACTTCTACATCGACCATGTACCGCGCAAGCAAAATGCGCATGCAGATGCACTTGCATCCCTTGCTGCCTCCTTAGCTCTTCCAGCTGGAGCAATGGAGAAGGTATTCGTCTATAGCCACGACCTATACTGCCCAAAAAGTCCCCTCGGAGACTACCAGAGGTCAACGGGAGATCGTCGCGGTAAGGAAACACTTGAAGTGTCGACCGATCCAGAGCTTAAAGACTGGCGATTCCCCTACATTGATTTTGTCTTATACGGCATCTTGCCCGAAGACACCAGGGAGGCGGCTGCCATCCGAAGGAAAGCCTCCAAATTCTACTACAATGCGATTTCGCGAACATTGTATCGTAGATCGCATGACGGGATCTTACTCCGGTGCCTCTCATCAAAAGAAGCCCACGAAGTGTTGAAAGAAGCCCACGATGGTACGTGTGGAGCTCATCAACCTGGCCCGAAGCTGGCAAACCGACTCCAAAGATTGGGTTACTACTGGCCCAAGATGGTTGCCGATGCTGTTGCCTATGCCAAAAGATGTCACGCCTGTCAAATACATGGCGATTTCATCCATCAAGCACCAGGATACCTCCACTCTACGACCTCTACCTGGCCGTTCGAAATGTGGGGGATGGACGTGGTTGGTCCTATCAGCCCACCATCATCAAAGGGACATCGGTTCATCCTAGCGATAACCGATTACTTCTCAAAGTGGGCCGAAGCTATCCCTTTGAAAGAGGTGAAATCTTCTAACGTGATCAAGTTCGTGAAACATCACGTTATTTACCGCTTCGGTGTGCCTCGGCGGATTGTCCATGACAATGGACCCCAGTTCATCAGCCAGGCTTTTCAGAGATTCTGCGCCAAGTTCAGAATCCAGAGTGTGTCATCAACGGCATACTATCCGCCCGCTAACGGCCTCGCAGAAGCTTTCAATAAGACTATTGGCAAGCTTCTCAAGAAATTCGTCTCGAAAAGTCAACGAGACTGGGACGATAAGTTGGGCGAATGCTTATGGGCCTATCGCACGACTGTGCGAACCCCAACTAAAGCCACGCCATTTTCCTTGGTGTACGGATGCGAAGCCGTCCTTCCACTGGAAATCCAAATTCCATCTCTTCGCGTCGCCTTGACAGCGGAAATGACAACAGAGGAGAAGCATCGACAGCGACTCCAAGAATTGGAAGCCTTGGACGACAAGCGTCTGCAGGCCCAACAACAAATCGAGCTTTACCAAGCTCGTATCACCAGAGCCTTCAACAAGAAAGTCAAATCCCGAACTTTCAAGAAAGGCGACCTCGTCTTAGCCGTCCGAAGACCCATGGTCATGACGCACAAGACGAAAGGAAAATTCCAACCCAAATGGGAAGGACCGTTTGTAGTAGAGTCAGTCTACTCAAATGGATCGTATCGCCTCATAACCTCAAATGGCGATACACTCATGATGCCAATCAATGGCAAATTCCTGAAGAAATACTATCCCTAGATGGCATTCTTCCACCGATCAAGTTAAAAATACACCTCTGATCAAACATCCGACGCCCTTGACGGCTAAGGATAGAGGAAAATGTTGGCTTTTAAGTCCAACATAAGTCTTCGACAACTCATCATGCTGAGGGGAATAGCATGGCTAGCCCAACTCAAACGGTAGTTGGTAAAGGCATCTCAAATCCGTTGACAGCTGAGGATTTGCTAAAAATCCTAAGGGACACGTTCCCATTTGATCCGACGCCTCCGACGGCTAAGGATAGAAGAAAATGTTGGCTTTTAAGTCCAACACAAGTCTTCGACAACTCATCATGCTGAGGGGAATAGCATGGCTAGCCCAACTCAAACGGTAGTTGGTAAAGGCATCTCAAATCCGTTGATAGCTGAGGGTTTGCTAAAAATCCTAAGTGGACTTGATTCCACTCTTCCCTCCAAAAATCCCTTACCAATTCTCATCCATAGAATGGTAGGACCATAAAATGCAATCATTACCATGTTAACACTATACCTCTGGTAATGAATACTCTTTGTCGAGTACAAACCTGGCTTGTTAACTCTGCATAGAGTAACAAACTCTCAAATTTGCCAAGTTAACACTATACCTCTGGCACCTCAAATTCCACTTGTCAATTCTCATCAATAGAATGACAGGTCCTCAAATTGCTCCTATCGCAAGCAAATTCTTGTCAAGTTAATATCACACCTCTGACAAAACTACTGTTTAAAGTTAACATTACACCTCTAAGCGGTACTTCGAGTGCCTGTCAAGTTAATATCACACCTCTGACAGTCACCTTTCTTCAGACTTCCATATCGAAGCTGAAATGGACGATGCCAAGTTAACACTACACTTCCAGCATCCGAGTCATTGCTAAGTTCAACAATACACCTATGGCTATGACCTTTCCTCGACTTCCTTGTCCAAGCCGAGATGAACGATGCCAAGTTAACACTACACTTCTAGCATCCGAGTCATTGCTAAGTTCAACAATACACCTATGGCTATGACCTTTCCTTGACTTCTTTAAGCCGAGACGACTAATGCCAAGTTCAACATTACACCTCTAGCATTTCTATCACTGTTAAGTTAAACATCACACCTATGACAGTGACACCCTCAGTTTTCCCAAATAAAACTGAGATGCTGATGAGTTAGGTTAATATCACACCTCTAACTCACGTCCTTGTCAAGTTAATATTACACTTCTGACAAGACTACTTCTAAACCGTTAAGTTAATATCACACCTCTAGCGGTAAAAATCTTACTAGATTCCCCACGAGTCTAGTTTCATTTGATATTCTCCCCAACCGAGTATCAAATTCATTTGGGAGGCATTGTTGGTTAACATTACACCGATAAACAATGCTTCCATCAAAATCCCCAGCTGATCTTAAATCAAGTTAATCCCAAATCCTTGATAAAAGTTCACCTTCTCTGGGGGTACGCGCTCCACTTGTCACTTTCTTTTATAAAGTGGCGGGTCCACCAAAATCATTCTTTTGCTTCTAAAACAAAACGTTCAAGACAACAGAAAGAGGCAAAAAGAAAAGTGTCACTTTTATTCATATCCAAACACATGAAAGTGATACAAAACGCTCTCTTATACAATAAGATTGAGTGTTACAATTAAGGAGTACAAAGAAGTCCCTCTCTCTCTCTCTGAGGCCGTACTCACTCCTTGAAGCCGCATCTGATCCTAAGTGCATGATGTCTGAAGAAATGGCGACTGTTGGAACCGGTTGCACTTTGATGCATGACGCCAACTTCGAAAGCGCCCTAGCTGACCAAGCCGAGAGCAATGGTGTTCTTGAGGTCCGGTGGCAACAGAAGGTCCTGCAACCCTTCGTTCAGGCGCGTCTCTTTCCCTAGCAGATCATCCAACAAACATGGAGTCACTCTTGGGGTGAGAGCAGAAGTTTCGGAGTCATCACAAAGGATGCCACCCTCCACTCGGTCCAGCGGCAGCAGAGAGTCCTGCATTCATCACCATCCCTTTCCCCAGCAGGCCATCCAACGGAATGTCCTCGATGTCACTTCTGGAGGTGGGAGAGGAAGAGGATCTTTCCGCCACCGTAACCGCCGGACCACCCTCGCCGATACTCAGCCTATCCATCTCTTGCACCAGATCTGAAGAGACCTTGGCGAGGGTTGGGTCCTCGTCAGAGATATAATTTAATCTCTCACAAACGACGAGGACCATAATTTAATCTCTCACAAACGAATGTGGAGCAAGTTCGCCAGCCGGTATATTCTTTCTGGGGCCCAGCAAACCTGAAAAAGGACAAGCAAGCCTACCTGCAAAGAATAAGCAAGAGAGTCAGAAAATCTGGAACTCAGTACATTTTTATAAAGGAAACTGAGTAACAGAACGCGGCAGCCATTCAAGACTTCAGACGCGGGAATGACCCGCACAGTCAAACAGACGCAAGTCAAACTGCGCCACGCATAGGATTCAAACGCGGCCTCAGTTTGTACCCGCGCCTAATGCACCAGACGCAAAGAATTTCAGAACGCCAAAAATTGCCATCTCTCTGTTGGGTGAACAGGAGTTGCAAGATTCAGGTCTGAAACGCGCCAAGGCAGTAAAACGCAATGGGCAAAGCCAGCGTCAAGCGCCTGCATTCAGAGAAGTCAAGTCACTGGCACAAATTCCAGAGGAGGAATGCACCGGGACTTCATTCAGATCATCATGCCGAAGTTCAGGCTATACACATCATCGGGGGACATACCAGCAGAGACCTCTGGCCAGAGTTGGCCTCTCTGCACCCAAACGCAGGCGTCCAAGATGATCCGAGAGGGGGTTCTTCTTGAAGAGACCAAACCGAAGCGTGAGAGCTCTGGGTCATCTTCATCCTCGGAATTACCTTCGTCCATGGAGACGGAGTCCCTATCAAGAAACTCTTTTCTGAAGAAGGTGGGACTTCTCAGAGCAATCCAAAGAGAAATAATCCAAGCTTGGATTATAGAAGGGGAGCGCACCCTATTTATAGGCAGGCCCTAATAACTGCCATTAATGGGGCGTTAATTGGAACCGTCACGCACGATTGTCAAAGCCCAGTGGAGGATTGACGCGTGGAACGACGCTTTGGGAACCATCACGCACGATTGTCAAAGCCCAGTGGAGGATTGACGCGTGGAACGCCGCTTTGGAAACCGTCGCAAGCACCGATTTTCAACCGCCCGCGTCGGTTTTGCCTTTAAGGGCAGTAACTCCTGAGTCCAATGAGGAGTTGACGCGTGGATACCTGCTTTGGGAATCAACGGATGACTCGGAATCCCAATCGACAGAGGAGACCTGACGAGCAAAGATCTCCTAAAATCTTGAGTCAGATCACATTAGACGCAGGTGGGAAAGCCGCGTCCCTTCAGCAGACAAGGCTGCATCTCTTGCGTCTGCCCGATCCGCGCAAGACAGATTTGCGTTATTCAGAGCTGCGTCTCACCTTGTGATTGACGCTGCGTCTCAGGGACTGACAGCCGCGTCTTACTTTACGGATCAATGCCGCGTCTCATCTTTTGATTGACGCCGCATCTCATCAAGAAGACCGCGTTCCGATTTGTGATTGACGCCGCGTCTCATCAAAAGGACTTAGTAGAATCTAAGTTCTTATGAAATGATGACCGCGTCTCACTTTATGATTGACGCTGCGTCTCAGTAAAAGGACTTAGTGAAATCTAAGTTCCGGTAGACTGATGACCGCGTCTCACCCTGTGGGATTAATGCCGCGTCTCGCCAAGACCGCGTCTCATTAAAAGAACTTAGCCCTACCTAAGTTCAGTAATCACAACTAGTGATCAAGAGTTGGACTCATCCACAACAGGACAAAGAAATTGGGACAAAAGCTTTAAAGAAAACTTCTATTATATCAAGAAATGATAGAAGTGGATACAAACACTCTTAATAAATAGAGTGTCCCTTTTCTTTACAAAAAAAAAAAAGAAGAAGAAAAGAAGGCTAAATGTCCTGGTTCGCCAAGGAACGGATTTGTTCCCTAAGGCGGTGAATCTCATGCTGGCGCGTCCTCTCAGCCTCCATGATAGCCCGGTCCCGCAGCTCCGCCTCAGATAAGAAACTTCTGGCAGCCAGCTGCATCCGCAGAGATTCCACCCTGGAAGATTGTAGGGATAGACTCTCTTCAGCACGCGCCGTAGCAGCCCGTTGCTCCTCAAGCTCCTTTTTGAGGGAAACAAGTTTCTCCTCATTTAGCGCAAGAACAGCTTCCGCCTTGGCGATAATGTCCCGAGTTCTGAGGATGACCTGCTCCGTGCTCTGCACACTGAGCTCAGATTCCCTCGAATCTCCGGCTAATTTTTGAAATTCAGCCTTGGAATATTCAAGGTCACGGACCTCGGCAGTGATCTGCGCCTCCGCCTCCTGTCGCTCCCGTTCCTGAGCAGCTAGGAGCCTAGTCAGGATGGCCTGGGCCTCACCGGAAGAACCAGCATCTTCCAAAGATTCCAGCTCCCGCAGGTTATCTCCAAGTTGCTCTACCACCTGCAGGCATGCCCTGGCAAGTGAAGGGCCTCCCGCCAATTCGACGCTCACGGCCATATTTTCAAGAAGCCTCTGGGCGAACTGGAAGGTGCTGTGTCCACGGAAGATGAGATCAATACATGATCCCATCGAGGTGAAGAATTGTTGCACCATCTGACGTGCCAGCTCCCCCATGTCTTCACCACCTAAGAAGCTTCCCGACCCTTTTTCTGTCACGGGATAAGGGATATAGGGCGGGTCTTCTCGCACAAGAGCCGTGCCGGCCGTCGATGTGGCAAGAGCAAGACTACCCACTGGCGCTTCCTGGAGCGCCGCCTCTGCAGGAGCTTCCACGACCAAGGAAGGAGCTGTAAGCACAACCTCTTCAGAAACTTCCACCGAGGATTGAGCTGTGTGGCCTTCTGGAAGGGTGCCGATCGTCAGACTCCCCACCTGAGCCCCCTCAGTCAGAGCTGCCTTACTAGGTTCGAGGTCCAGAGGCGTCGAGTCCTGTAGAATGGGAGTCTCCCCAGCTTCAGCAGTAGCCTTCTCCACCGGCGGAGTGAGAGCCTCCTCAGCCTCAATGGTTGTTTCCCCTCCTGGCAAAGGGGAAGGCTCCCCAACTTCAACAGCTGCCCCCACTGAGGTTGTCTCGGCAACCGAAGCCTCAACTCCCTCGGGCTGAGCCCCGGTACCTCCAGCTGACCCTGCAGTACAAAAGAAGAATGTTAGAACATCCTCTTCAACATGAAAAAAGAGAATTAAACAGAAGGAGAAAAGAATACCGTCAGTGGGAGCAATTGTCGCCAGTGACGATGGCGCCATCGAGGGCTCACCCTCATGTTGTTCCTCCTCCGAGACGTCAAAGAATCCGCCCTGATCAGGAAGAGCGGGTTCATCGCCATAGTCGACTTTATCTTCAAAGTCACTTTCTCCCGATGACGAAGAAGACGATAGCGCCACACGAGGAAGCTCCGCAACAGGAGCCTTACCCCCAATCACCCCAGTGGTAGGACTAGGGTCAACTGCCCGAGGATTGGAAATAAAGACGCTAGGAGACCCCGGCTGCTGTACCTCGTCTCTCCCTTCATGAGCAGGAGGAAATTCGGGCTGAGTTGAGATTCCTGGAATCTCGACATCCTCTTCGCCCATTATGTCAATCTCCGGTGACTCAGCATCACCAGCAATAAGGGGCGCTCAACAAGCTCCCCTTCCTCCACGGTCTCGCTGCGTGACCTAGGAGCACGGACCAAGCTTGGAAAATCTTCATCTTCCAGCGGTTCCTCAACTCTAACAGGGACACCTTCAGGAGGAACCTCAACTCCAGCAGAGATAGCTCTGGATTGAGAGACTTCAGCCGTTAAGTCCCTCCGAGCCTTCTTTGGGGCAGGCTCAACTACAGAAGCAGAGCGTCGACGACGCTTCCTCGCCAATTGCTTCGACCTCCTTGCCGGTCGCGGCTCCACTCTCATTGCTGGTGGCTCCGCCCTCGTCGCTTGCGGCTTTGCCCTTGCCGGTCGCGGTGCCGCCCTCACTACTGGGGGCTCCCTCCTCGATCGTTTCTCGACCTCCCTCTGAGCTTTCAGGTACTGGTCGAGGAGTTTAGTACGTTTACTGGATTCAGACCTCTCCTCGAGACTGGCATTGATACTCTCAAGACATGAAGACTCCGGAATAAGATCTGGCGTCTGGCCGGCTTGGGAGTACCAAATACAGAAGCTGAAGCTCATACGGCACTTAGGCGCCTCGTCGGGTAGATGGAACGTTGCTCCCGTCCCTCCAGCCACACTGTAATACCAAGCCCGAGCGCCTTCGAACAGGTTCCCGTCAAAGGCAAGTTGAGCATTGGGATTCCCGACGTAAAGCTGATCATAGCCAAATTGTCGGGCAAAACGACTTGGCATATACGGCTCGATAGTGCAGGAAGTTCCTTGGCGAAACAGCACATATCCTGGTCGTATATTGATCAACCACCAGAAGGCTCCAGCAGGCAATTGCGAGAAGTCATCCCGCCCAGCGACATCCGTGAACAGCTCCCCGGGGGCTGCACCTTGAACCTCTGGAAAGCAGCGGTTGAGCTGGTAATTGGCGGCACAGGAAAGACGCTTCCTAATGTAATACAGGTAGGTGTCATGCCACTCTGAACGTTCCAGCCGCTGCACAAATGGGATATGATCCACGCTCCCACGCGCCGCCGTCATTAGAGATGGGCAATGCATCACGTACCAAGCCATGAGGTACGTGTAAGGCAGCTCAATTCGCGGGTTGGGGTGCCTCACCGTCGGGTTCCCCTCTGAGTCGGTATACGGCTCCCCACGAGAATTAGCAGTCTTTGGGGGTCCGCAGAAGCTCTTGGTCAACACCCGCAGCCCGCTTTGAATACCAGCCACCACGGCGGGAAGAAGGGCTATGGGGTGGCCATGAGCCAAGAGTACCGCCGGGTACACCACATCTGCCACAATAACTTCATGTGGTAGCGTGGGCACCACACACCTCTTCAGCCACAACATCAGGAAGCCCGCCAACAGCGCCTGATCAGAAATAGGGGTCCGGGCTTGATGGTGAAAGCTCTCAAAGACCAAGTCAGGGTCGAAGCCGTCCTCGTTCGACTCCGTGGTGTAGAACTTGTCAGAAGCTGCGTCGATCCTGTCTTCAACTTCCCCACCAGAACTAGGAGCTAGTCGGATTACTGGGAGATCTTTATTGCTGACATTATTAAACAGATAATCAGCCCAGGATAGTTGCTTGACGCCTCCTGACCTCCAGGCAGTTGTCTGACCGCAGATGTAGAAATGGCACATTACCTCCCAGTAGGTCTCATACACTTGAGGAGATTCTTTTTCCAAAAGGCGCAGCTCCCTGGTGGTTGGGACAAATTCCTCGTAAGGAATATCCCCTGACGACAACCCGGAGACCTCATACAATTCGTGTAGGGCAAGGCCCATCTCTCCAACCGGAGTAAAGAATGTCCCCGTCCGAGGATTGTAGCGCTCCAGAATCCCAAAGAAGTTATGGGAACTCATCGGGACGCCCCACTGCACGGCCCTGACTGCTGGGTACAGCCCCACACGCTTCAGCGGCCCCTCAAGATTGGTAAGGACAAAACCCACCATCCTGCCCCACCAGTAATTCTCTGGAGAATGGACCCATCCATACGCACGGAAGTCGACAGGATAGTCACCCCCTGCTTCTATGAAGGAATTGAGGAAGGTGGTAGCAAGCTCCGGGATCTCTCCAATTGGGATTTCAGGCTTGGACGACGCAGGGAACAGTCCGACAACTGACCCGTCATGACTATCATGGCGGTCTACCTTTTGGAGGCCAAAGTCACCAAGGGCGATCTCAGGGATATACTGGGAAATGTCCCATTCCATCTTTCGGGGAACAGACATGTGTTGAAAGTAGGACATCGGGAACATCCTCTCCATGTCTGGAAGAAAGAATCTTCCGCCCTTTATCTCACGGAGCCATTTATAGGTCCCCTCAGACACACGACGGCCATCATCATAGATATGATCCCCAAAGAAGAAGGCAGGCTTCTCCAACCTGACACCGTCATCCGTTTTGAGCGCGGCATCGGTCATAAGTGCCCGGAAGGTTCTCCTGTTAACATTAGAGAGCCTGCGATCCAGCAACTGGTCAGCAGTCACGGGGACACTCATTCTTTGCACAAAGGTCAAGCCCCGGTCGGCACCACCCACGCGGCCAAAATGGTGCATCTTGGCAAGTGAACCTGAAACATGCGGCACTGCAAAAGAAAAAGACACTTGGTCAGATACTTTGCCAAAAATAAGGGAAGACGCTAAGTGTTCATAATTCAAAACGCAGCCGAGACATTGGACGCAGGAGTTATCATCCGCGTCCAGACCTGCGAACTTGCACCAAAACGCAGAAGAGATACTGGACGCAGGAATTTTTCGAATCCGCGTCCAGACCTGCAAAGCTGCGTTCTACAAACCAAGACTTATGAAAATTCGAAGTACTTGGACTCAAACGCCAGATTCTACAAAATCGGCGGTTGAAGACACAGAACGCAAGGATCAAATCCGCGTTCTGCAAACCAAGACTTGTGAAATTTCAAAGTGCTTGGACTCGGACGCCAGCGCCTGATGGCACAAAACGCGGCACAGAACGCATGGATCAAATCCGCGTTCTACAAATCGCGTCCAGAGACCTTCACAATTAGAAATATTCTAAGTGAAGGACCCAGAGTGCAGAGTTCACCAGCGTCGGATCATCAGGCCCGCGCCCCGGTTATCATCTCAAGGACAGCGTCCGAGAATCAAACACGATCTTGTGTTAAAGGTCCTTAGGGTTCTATGAACATGTTTTAATGGCGGAACCCACACCGAAGGTGCATTTTTACCTCGGAAAACACCCTCCTGCGCAGAGGAAGCATCTCTCTCAGCCTCGGCGACGGTCGCCCTTGAGGTCGATGCAGTCGGTTTTGTCTTGGGAGCCATTGAAGATCAAGAAATCCGAGCGAGGAGATGAATAGTTGGAGAGAGAAGGAAGTTCTTTTTCTCAGAGAATGCGTTCGTTCGGAGAAGAAGATACATCTCTCTAACTGTTGCCTTTTATAGGCACAGAGATTCGCGAAGATACGCAGCGTTTGGCCCAATAAACGCTGCAGCGAATCGCTGCCTGACGCGTGGAGCCAAATCATTGTTTGAACAGGGAAGATCATGCGTCGCGACCCCGCCACAAGTCAGAAGTTGACACGTGGAGCAGTTCATTTAATGAACCGGGGGATCCGCGCGCCAAAAGGCGAAATCTCGCCGTTTCCCCAGGCCAGCTGGCGGCGTAATCATGACATGGCACAGGCGCGCGCCCCAAAGTACGCGGCTCTTCGGTGGACATGCCCCGTCAGCATCATCATAAATGCACCCAGAAAATCGCGTCTGCATTTCAAGAGATGCGTCTCTCCAAAGTCCGCGTCCCCTCAAACAGGCCAAACATCGCGTCTCGCTAAGAAGTCGCGTCTTTAAAGCAGTCTCTGCTTTTTCAAAAAGGAACCTGCGTCCAGTCTCCTGCTTCTGCAAGTCAGTTCAACAGTACACTGACGCAAACAGACAACCAACCACTCCCGGCCAAAAGCGCACCCGTGACAGACTAAAAGCAATCGGGGAGGTCTAGACTGTGTATCTAGACACTCAACACGATCAACTCTGACGGCTTCAAAGAGTTCAACAGTACACTCACGAAGACCAATTCCAGATAAGATCAAACCCGAAGCATCAACAGTCCAGTCATAAACGCGAACACGGCTAAGATCCAAAGTATTCCGAAATCCGTCCCATTCAACTGCGGAATATCAGAAACTTTGGAGGGGGTTCTGTAGGCTGTCTAAAAATGACTAACAGACCAGCCATTAAGGAAGCAGAGTCTCAAGCTCTAGACGCGAGAAATCGATGCTCGCGTCTCAGCATTAAGACGCGTTGGCTCTACACCCGCGTCTCAACGTTCAGACGCGTCGGCCCGAAGCCCGCGTCTCAGCATCAAGACGCGTCGGCCCGAAGCCCGCGTCTCAGCATCAAGGCGCATCGGCCCGACGCCCGCGCCTCAGCATCCAGACGTGAAGGCCCGAAGCCCGCGTCTCAAGGCGCGTTTGGCTCGACGCCCGCGTCTCAAACTTCAAGGCGCGTTTGGCCCAACGCCCGCGTCTCAGTTGCAACTGCCCTGATTGCGGGGCCAGTCACCGCGCATGTAGCGGGTAGTGGCCCCTCATTCGGGAGCGTTTTCAGGAGGCACCTTCACCCCCTGAGATCCCTATAAATAGCCTTGTTTGCTATGAAGAGAGGATCGAAGCTTGAGAAGAGAGAAGCTTGAGAAGAGAGAAGCTTGAGAAGATCGAATTTGGAGAAGGGAGAGAGCTTTGAGATAAGGCATCATCAAAATCGATCCAGGCAAGAGGATCATCAAGAGGGAAGCACGACTCTTCAGCGAGCTTACTGAGTACTAGCCGCTCTTCGCCTACCTCCTCTTTGAGAGTTTTGGTAGACGGAGCTGAGTTACTCTTTCTACCGACCGAAGAGAAGACCCCCGACGGTCCAGGACGGTCATCTGGTCAACGGAGAACAAGATTCACTCTCCATCGCCACACGAAGAACCCAGCTTTAAACAAAGGGAAGATTCAGACATCCTCCCTCCCTTGTAACTGGAAAAGAGGGAAGAGTAGTTCTTTTGGTTGTAATCGTTTCGCTTGAATCAAGGAAATCTTTTACAGCTAAAACCACTTTCTCAGACCACCAAATTTCCGGCCCCTACA
>JAVJIF010030568.1:0-68993 GCA_038442645.1 Agave tequilana | reverse complement strand
CGCCCGCGTCTCAAACTTCAAGGCGCGTTTGGCCCAACGCCCGCGTCTCAGTTGCAACTGCCCTGATTGCGGGGCCAGTCACCGCGCATGTAGCGGGTAGTGGCCCCTCATTCGGGAGCGTTTTCAGGAGGCACCTTCACCCCCTGAGATCCCTATAAATAGCCTTGTTTGCTATGAAGAGAGGATCGAAGCTTGAGAGAGAGAAGCTTGAGAAGATCGAAGCTTGAGAAGATCGAAACTTGCAGAAGATCGGAGTTTGAAGGGAGAGAGCTTTGAGATAAGGCATCATCAAAATCGATCCAGGCAAGAGGATCATCAAGAGGGAAGCACGACTCTTCAGCGAGCTTACTGAGTACTAGCCGCTCTTCGCCTACCTCCTCTTTGAGAGTTTTGGTAGACGGAGCTGAGTTACTCTTTCTACCGACCGAAGAGAAGACCCCCGACGGTCCAGGACGGTCATCTGGTCAACGGAGAACAAGATTCACTCTCCATCGCCACACGAAGAACCCAGCCTTAAACAAAGGGAAGATTCAGACATCCTCCCTCCCTTGTAACTGGAAAAGAGGGAAGAGTAGTTCTTTTGGTTGTAATCGTTTCGCTTGAATCAAGGAAATCTTTTACAGCTAAAACCACTTTCTCAGACCACCAGGATTTTCCGGCACCCTACAAGAGATGGCGACTCCGCTGGGGACTACCTTCGTTACTGACGAGCGCACCGTGGTGCAAGATGACGTTCTCCGTAAGGGGAAAATGGTCGAATCCCTCGTCGTCGAGTTCGACCAGGCGAAGTATGAAGAGTTCCTCTCTTCTGGCTCCAAGAGCCCAAAGACCCGCGTCTGCCGCAGGGTCTCAAGTGGACAGCCCCCTGAAGCCCAATCTGAGGCTCTGTCGGGTGCTCCTGCTGCCCACTGTGCCAAGTTTGGTTCACGCGCCGACGCCTCCCAGAAGGCCCGCGTAACCTCAGACTCCTCTGCTGCGATCAACCGCGTCGCGCAGAACACACGCGCCAACGCCTCTCTGAAGGCCCGCGTGGTCCCCGGCACATCTACTGGTGCGATCGACCGTGTCGCACAGAACGCCCGCGTCAGCGTCTCTCAGGAGACCCGCGTGGCAAACACCCCTGGTTCTACAAACCAGGAAGTTGTTGGCTTCTCTCTTCCTCCACGGCGCAATCGGAATGCCGAGCGTCGACAGAGAAGACGCGCGCGTCAACACTCGGTCGGAACCGTTGGTTTTCTGACTGGGGTTGAACGCAGCGTACGATCCGATGCCTTGCCCGCACCTCGTCCAGTGCGAGAGGTCCGTGTTTGGCGACCCAAACGCGAGACTCCCCAAGTTGAGCCTTCTGAAGACCAACTTGCCAAACGCCAAAGCGAAGCTTCTGCGTCTTGTCAAACGCAGGAAGCACGCGCCCATAGGCGTGGGGCCCAGCAGCCCACTCTCTCCCAAGTCTCTCTGCTCCAACGCAGCAGACAGCAACGCGAAAGTCGCGTCTCATATCAACAGAGACGCCAGACGCGCGTGACGCAGCCGCGACGCAACAGCCGCGTTTCTGAAACCTGTGTCCAGGCTGAACAGCACATGACTGTCTCCCGTCGTCGACGTTGCGAGACCAGTCTCTTAATCTCCCTCCCACAGATTTGAGGGATTATTTGACAAGGAAAAGGAGTGCCAATCAGACCACTTCTCCATGCTGCTGTCAACAGCTCATCCAGATGCTCTCTGGATGCCATTGCGAGTCAGGCGTGCACCAGCCGTCTTTAATTAGACAGCTGACCCTGATTCCCCCATCAGCCAAGAGAAGACGCTCCCACAGGAGGAGAACCTTCTCAGATGTGAATACCCGGAGCTTACTGCAAACATGACTAGCAGAAGCAAGGGAAAACAACTAATGGTCAACTCAGAGGAATCTGACTCTGAACCGGAGGGGGTGTATCAACACACTCGCACCCGGACAGGGGCCATTCCCCCAATTGACTATAATGCCTTAGCCCGCGGCATTAGAATGGGTGGTTCTCACTCCGCTATAGTGGAGTCGCAGGCTTCAAACTCTTCCGTCGAGAAGGAGGCTTCCGCCTACATGGCCGACACTCCTGAGGAGACGACCAGGCGTTTAGAGCAGACGCAGAAGCACCAGATGGATATAATCGCCTCTCAACAGAGATCCATTGACTCCCTCAAGCATATGCTTGAGAAATTGCTTGAAGAAAGAGCGAGATCTCCTCCTAGACGACGAAGGGGAAAGGGAGAAAGGGAGGAAGCCCACCCTCCGAATCTTCTGATGAGACACGACGATCTACCTCGGATGTGTCCAAGCCCTCGTCGCAGGCAAGAAGCGACCAGACCCCGGGAAAGGCTCATGCTAAAAGAATGAGTCAACTGGAGCAGCGCCTCGAGGCCCTTACCAACCGTAAAGGCCTCCAAGAAGCTGGAGTAGTCCGGCCCTATCCGGCCGAGTGGGACTTAGTCCCGTACCCTCCTAAGTTCAAGGCTCCAACTCTCCAAGCATTCGACGGGAAGGGGTCACCCAACCAGCACATCTACTACTTCAAATCCCAGACCGGGAATGTGGTAGATAACGATGCCATCCTGGCGCGACTGTTCATCGGCACCCTGAAAGGGTTGGCCTTTGAATGGTTCATGAAGCTCCCGAAGGTTCCATCAAGAACTGGGGCGACTTGGAGAAGCTGTTTCTAACACGCTTCTTCGAAGATGATTCGGAGGTCACAATGCCTACCCTTTTAGCTACAAAACAGCGAAAGGGAGAGTCCGTCAAGTCTTTCGTAGAAAGATTTCGGAACATGGCACTCCGATGTCCAAGCGGCATGACCCAGGCCACCCTGGTGGAAACATGTCGCCATAATCTCCAAACCTCACTCCTTGCTCAAATAGGAGTTGCTGAAAGCCGCACCTGGAAACAATTAGTCCAACAAGGTGAACAGGCTGAGGAGATTGTCGCCCGCGTCAGAGCGGAAGAAGGCAAGCCCAGGCCAGAGAGGTCGACAAGGCGTGCACCAGACACATCCCTCCAAACCAAGCGGAAGGATAATTTGGCGACGGAGACCAAATCTCCCACCAAACCTCAAACAGGCAGGGCAAGTGGCTCTTCAAGCCAGCCACGCCCCAACAAGCAGTATTCCTTCAAGGAGGAACACGTCGATTCGCTCTTCAAACTACTCAACAAGAGCAATCGACTGAAGCTCCCTGAAATTAGGCGCCCGGAGGAAGTCGGCAAGACCGACAATCCCACCTACTGCTTATACCACAGGATGCTCGGACATCCTACCAAAAGCTGCTATGTCTTTAAGGACATCCTTCAAGCTCTGATTGACGCGGAGGTATTAAAACTCCGACCGGAGCAGAAGAAGATGACGGCCAACATGACGTCGATTCTCCAGTTTGGGACACGACCCCCGACACCCGTGGGGGTGATCTCTGTCCCGAAAGGAGAACTGAGGGTGGTCAACACAGACCCTCATCAGCAGCAGGAGAAAGGCTTGGTACCCGTCCCTACACCTCGAGGGGAAATCATGTGGGTCCACCCTGACCTCGTCGACGAGCAACAATGGACGACTGTGACCAACAGGAAGTCCAAAGGCAAAGGGAAGGCTTCATCTTGCCATGTGATATGCGCCTCCTCTCGAGAAGCGGACACTGATGTTCCCTCGCTGACTGACTCAGAAGAGGAAACAATAGTCCTGGCCGCAGAGCCCAGCCAACCTACGACGGGGACCCGTTCAGGACAGGCATACTTGAAGCAGTACGGCGAGACAGCAGCGGCTTCTCCGCAACCAGCCGTGGAACCAGCCAAGCCCTCCTCTAAACAGCCTGGGGAGAAGCAGAAAGAAACTCGGTTTTCTCGAGTTCTTGCGAAAGGTGTAACGGAAGGATCCTCGACACCTTACAGTTTTGATGTCTTGGCTCAATTAGCCAACATCCCGGCACGCATTACCTTGTATGAGCTCCTGAGGCTATCAAAGTCAACCAGAGAGGCTCTACAAGAAGCTTTGGCCAATGCTGAGGTCTTCATGACTCGTGTGCCAAGGGAGGAAGATGTAGAGGATTGCCTCCACGCCTCCCCAAATGCTCCCTGCATCACCTTCACAACAGATGACATGCAGGTTAAAGGGAAGCATGACCGACCCCTATACTTCACAGGGTATATTGGGTCATCCGAGGTGAACCGCATCCAGGTAGACCCAGGGTCCGCGCTGAGCATCATACCTCGCCGGGTTATGCAGTTTCTAGGCATTCCTACCCATCGTCTGAGCCCTACCCAGACGACTATTTACGGGTTCAATGCCAACAGCTCCCGCCCAATGGGGAAGATCAAGCTCAAATGCCAGATCGGGAGCCTCAAGTCGGAAGTGACGTGTTACGTCATTGACGCGGACACTTCCTACAACCTGTTGCTGGGACGACCATGGATTCACCGCAATTCCATCGTTCCCTCTACTCTCCACCAAGTCATGAAATACATTGACGAGAGTGGACAGGTCCGAACGTTGATTGCCGAAAGGCATCCGTTTAAAGGGGTTGAAAATTATTTCACGGACTCCCTCTTATATCAGGATCCGGAGGAGACTAATGAAACCCCACAACCAGAGGAGCCAGACTCTGGTAATGAAGCTGACGTTGAGCCTGAGAAAGAAGAGTGCCTGTGGGAGTTGGAGCCCATTGTAAAGAGCACTAATAAGCTCGATGTTGATACCACCGACGATGCGGGTGTTGGTACATTAATGAAGATTTAGACTTTGCGTATTTTCCTGTGTATGTTTCCGATTCAATACCGTCGGATACCACTACCGACGTGGACGATGACCTCTGGTCGGCAATAGATGCTTTGACATCTTTGCATGTACCGGTGAAATCATCCTTCGGGACATACCAAGATAATGGTGACGCGCAAGAGTCTGTATTCATGGTTCCAGCCAGACGAAAAGGCCAAAGACCAATACTTTTTGGGCGAATCGCGTCTGAACCAATGCCCCACGAAGAATCGGAAGGTGAGGATGAATCCCCTCAGTTCGATCATTATGAACCAAGAACGCTCAAGATGATGAAGCGCATGGGGTATGATCTAACCAACAGGCCTGGGTTGAACTTCGGAAAAGGAAGAAGAACACTGCTTCGATCCTTTGTACCGAAAGGAAAACCCCTGATTACTATCATCGGACGCGCCGGGGGTTGGGCTATATATCAACTCCAGTGCCATCAGCCTCTGATTCGGAGAGACTGTCAAGTCATGACTGCTCATCAGACACGTCGTCGTGGGAATCAGATGTCAGTGTCGGCAACATCTTCAAAGGGCTTTCAGTAAACATGGTTTCGACAAGCCATCTGGAGGATGAAGATGAAGAAATGATCCAATCTGATACAGACCCTTGGATCAGACATTTGAATGCTCTTTGGGACATCCGCTTTGAACAGCGTGAGCCACCCACAGAAGACAAGGTTGTTCAAGTCAACCTAGGAGATGAAGCCAATCCTAAACCCATCTTCATAAGTGACGGCCTGTCACCTTCAGAGAAGAAGGATTTAATATCTCTTGTACAAGAGTATATAGATGTCTTCGCCTGGAATTATGAGGACATGCCTGGACTTGATCCTCAAGTGGCTATGCATCGCCTCAACATCAATCCGGACATGAAGCCTGTTAAACAACAGCAGCGACGGTTCCGTCCAGAGATAATGGAGGCAATCCAATCAGAAGTCAGGAAGCTTATTGACTCCGGCTTTATCAGGGAGGAACAGCATCCCGATTGGGTAGCCAACATCGTCCCCGTCGCCAAGAAGAACGGGAAGATCCGGATCTGCATCGACTTCCGTGATCTAAACGAGGCCTGCCCCAAAGACGAATTCCCATTGCCAATCACAGATGTCATGATTGACAATACTTGTGGATTCGAGCGAATGTCCTTTATGGACGGGTTCTCAGGATATAATCAAATCAAGATGTATCCCGATGACGAAAAGCACACCTCCTTCAGGACACCTCTAGGGGTATATTGCTACACCGTCATGCCCTTCGGTCTGAAAAATGCGGGGGCAACCTACCAAAGGGCCATGAATGCCATTTTCCATCGGCAGATACGCAAAACGGTGGAATGTTATGTCGACGACATCGCGGTGAAAAGCCGCACTAAAGGTGATCACATAGCAGACCTGAGGGTGGTCTTCGACATCATGCGGGCTCATCAATTGAAGATGAACCCCACCAAGTCCTTCCTGGGGGTAGCCAGTGGCAAATTCCTAGGGTTTGTTGTGACTTCCACAGGAATCCATTTGGATCCGGAGAAAGTCCGTGCTATCCAAGAGATGCAACCCCCCAGAAGCCTCAAGGAGCTCAGAGGATTACAAGGACGATTGGCATACATCCGCAGATTCATTTCAAATCTCTCCGGGAGATGCCAACCCTTCGCTAAGCTGATGAAGAAGGGCGTTTCGTTCATTTGGGACGACGCTTGCCAGCAAGCATTTGAGGAGATCAAGCACTACCTCACCCAACCACCAGTCCTGGCAGCTCCGGTATCCGGAAAGCCTTTCCTGGTGTACGTCCGATCAATGGATCATTCTTTGGGAGCTCTACTAGCTCAGAATGATGACCAGGGGCGAGAACAAGCAATCTACTACCTAAGTAGAACGATGATCGGAGCCGAACATCGGTACAACCCGATCGAGAAGGAATGTTTGGCACTGGTGTTCGCCATTCAGAAAATGCGACACTATCTGGTGGGCCAAACCATAAATGTCATATCCAAAGTCAACCCCCTGAGGTTACTCATGACAAAGCCTTCTTCACTAAATGGCCGGCTGGCAAAATGGGCCATATTGCTATCACAATATGAGATGCATTTTCTGCCACAAAAAGCCATTAAAGGACAAGCGGTGGCGGACTTCCTAGCTGAACACCCAGATCCCAGGGCAGCCAAACTCTACGAGGATCTCCCAGATGAGGTCGCCGAAGTCTGCCTAGCTCAGACGTCGTTCGAAAGTCAAGTATGGCAACTTTTCTTCGACGGTGCATCAAGGGCAAGCCCGAAGGGACACACAGTAGCGGGGGTAGGAGTGGTACTCGTCTCCCCACAAAATTACGTGATTCCCCGAGCTATCTCGTTAACCGAGCCCTGTTCCAACAATGTGGCGGAATACAACGCTCTTTTGATTGGGATGCAATTCGCCGATGAGATTGGCGTTAAAAATCTCGAGGCATACGGTGATTCTAAACTCATCGTCAGCCAAGTTCGCGGAGAGTATGAGGTCAGGCATGAAGATCTAGTACCCTACTACAACGCGACAATCCACATGGCCGAGAGGTTTTCAAACTTCTACATCGACCATGTACCGCGCAAGCAAAATGCGCATGCAGATGCACTTGCATCCCTTGCTGCCTCCTTAGCTCTTCCAGCTGGAGCAATGGAGAAAGTATTCGTCTATAGCCACGACCTATACTGCCCAAAAAGTCCCCTCGGAGACTACCAGAGGTCAACGGGAGATCGTCGCGGTAAGGAAACACTTGAAGTGTCGACCGATCCAGAGCTTAAAGACTGGCGATTCCCCTACATTGATTTTGTCTTATACGGCATCTTGCCCGAAGACACCAGGGAGGCGGCTGCCATCCGAAGGAAAGCCTCCAAATTCTACTACAATGCGATTTCGCGAACATTGTATCGTAGATCGCATGACGGGATCCTGCTCCGGTGCCTCTCATCAAAAGAAGCCCACGAAGTGTTGAAAGAAGCCCACGATGGTACGTGTGGAGCTCATCAACCTGGCCCGAAGCTGGCAAACCGACTCCAAAGATTGGGTTACTACTGGCCCAAGATGGTTGCCGATGCTGTTGCCTATGCCAAAAGATGTCACGCCTGTCAAATACATGGCGATTTCATCCATCAAGCACCAGGATACCTCCACTCTACGACCTCTACCTGGCCGTTCGAAATGTGGGGGATGGACGTGGTTGGTCCTATCAGCCCACCATCATCAAAGGGACATCGGTTCATCCTAGCGATAACCGATTACTTCTCAAAGTGGGCCGAAGCTATCCCTTTGAAAGAGGTGAAATCTTCTAACGTGATCAAGTTCGTGAAACATCACGTTATTTACCGCTTCGGTGTGCCTCGGCGGATTGTCCATGACAATGGACCCCAGTTCATCAGCCAGGCTTTTCAGAGATTCTGCGCCAAGTTCAGAATCCAGAGTGTGTCATCAACGGCATACTATCCGCCCGCTAACGGCCTCGCAGAAGCTTTCAATAAGACTATTGGCAAGCTTCTCAAGAAATTCGTCTCGAAAAGTCAACGAGACTGGGACGATAAGTTGGGCGAATGCTTATGGGCCTATCGCACGACTGTGCGAACCCCAACTAAAGCCACGCCATTTTCCTTGGTGTACGGATGCGAAGCCGTCCTTCCACTGGAAATCCAAATTCCATCTCTTCGCGTCGCCTTGACAGCGGAAATGACAACAGAGGAGAAGCATCGACAGCGACTCCAAGAATTGGAAGCCTTGGACGACAAGCGTCTGCAGGCCCAACAACAAATCGAGCTTTACCAAGCTCGTATCACCAGAGCCTTCAACAAGAAAGTCAAATCCCGAACTTTCAAGAAAGGCGACCTCGTCTTAGCCGTCCGAAGACCCATGGTCATGACGCACAAGACGAAAGGAAAATTCCAACCCAAATGGGAAGGACCGTTTGTAGTAGAGTCAGTCTACTCAAATGGATCGTATCGCCTCATAACCTCAAATGGCGATACACTCATGATGCCAATCAATGGCAAATTCCTGAAGAAATACTATCCCTAGATGGCATTCTTCCACCGATCAAGTTAAAAATACACCTCTGATCAAACATCCGACGCCCTTGACGGCTAAGGATAGAGGAAAATGTTGGCTTTTAAGTCCAACATAAGTCTTCGACAACTCATCATGCTGAGGGGAATAGCATGGCTAGCCCAACTCAAACGGTAGTTGGTAAAGGCATGACAAACCCGTTGACAGCTGAGGATTTGCTAAAAATCCTAAGGGACACGTTCCCATTTGATCCGACGCCTCCGACGGCTAAGGATAGAAGAAAATGTTGGCTTTTAAGTCCAACACAAGTCTTCGACAACTCATCATGCTGAGGGGAATAGCATGGCTAGCCCAACTCAAACGGTAGTTGGTAAAGGCGTCTCAAATCCGTTGATAGCTGAGGGTTTGCTAAAAATCCTAAGTGGACTTGATTCCACTCTTCCCTCCAAAAATCCCTTACCAATTCTCATCCATAGAATGGTAGGACCACAAAATGCAATCATTACCATGTTAACACTATACCTCTGGTAATGAATACTCTTTGTCGAGTATAAACCTGGCTTGTTAACTCTGCATAGAGTAACAAACTCTCAAATTTGCCAAGTTAACACTATACCTCTGGCACCTTAAATTCCACTTGTCAATTCTCATCAATAGAATGACAGGTCCTCAAATTGCTCCTATCGCAAGCAAATTCTTGTCAAGTTAATATCACACCTCTGACAAAACTACTGTTTAAAGTTAACATTACACCTCTAAGCGGTACTTCGAGTGCCTGTCAAGTTAATATCACACCTCTGACAGTCACCTTTCTTCAGACTTCCATATCGAAGCTGAAATGGACGATGCCAAGTTAACACTACACTTCCAGCATCCGAGTCATTGCTAAGTTCAACAATACACCTATGGCTATGACCTTTCCTCGACTTCCTTGTCCAAGCCGAGATGAACGATGCCAAGTTAACACTACACTTCTAGCATCCGAGTCATTGCTAAGTTCAACAATACACCTATGGCTATGACCTTTCCTTGACTTCTTTAAGCCGAGACGACTAATGCCAAGTTCAACATTACACCTCTAGCATTTCTATCACTGTTAAGTTAAACATCACACCTATGACAGTGACACCCTCAGTTTTCCCAAATAAAACTGAGATGCTGATGAGTTAGGTTAATATCACACCTCTAACTCACGTCCTTGTCAAGTTAATATTACACTTCTGACAAGACTACTTCTAAACCGTTAAGTTAATATCACACCTCTAGCGGTAAAAATCTTACTAGATTCCCCACGAGTCTAGTTTCATTTGATATTCTCCCCAACCGAGTATCAAATTCATTTGGAGGCAGTGTTGGTTAACATTACACCAATAAACAATGCTTCCATCAAAATCCCCAGCTGATCTTAAATCAAGTTAAACCCAAATCCTTGATAAAAGTTCACCTTCTCTGGGGGTACGCGCTCCACTCGTCACTTTCTTTTATAAAGTGGCGGGTCCACCAAAATCATTCTTTTGCTTCTAAAACAAAACGTTCAAGACAACAGAAAGAGGCAAAAAGAAAAGTGTCACTTTTATTCATATCCAAACACATGAAAGTGATACAAAACGCTCTCTTATACAATAAGATTGAGTGTTACAATTAAGGAGTACAAAGAAGTCCCTCTCCCTCTCTGAGGCCGTACTCACTCCTTGAAGCCGCATCTGATCCTAAGTGCATGATGTCTGAAGAAATGGCGACTGTTGGAACCGGTTGCACTTTGATGCATGACGCCAACTTCGAAAGCGCCCTAGCTGACCAAGCCGAGAGCAATGGTGTTCTTGAGGTCCGGTGGCAACAGAAGGTCCTGCAACCCTTCGTTCAGGCGCGTCTCTTTCCCTAGCAGATCATCCAACAAACATGGAGTCACTCTTGGGGTGAGAGCAGAAGTTTCGGAGTCATCACAAAGGATGCCACCCTCCACTCGGTCCAGCGGCAGCAGAGAGTCCTGCATTCATCACCATCCCTTTCCCCAGCAGGCCATCCAACGGAATGTCCTCGATGTCACTTCTGGAGTTGGGAGAGGAAGAGGATCTTCTCCGCCACCGTAACCGCCGGACCACCCTCGCCGATACTCAGCCTATCCATCTCTTGCACCAGATCTGAAGAGACCTTGGCGAGGGTTGGGTCCTCGTCAGAGATATAATTTAATCTCTCACAAACGACGAGGACCATAATTTAATCTCTCACAAACGAATGTGGAGCAAGTTCGCCAGCCGGTATATTCTTTCTGGGGCCCAGCAAACCTGAAAAAGGACAAGCAAGCCTACCTGCAAAGAATAAGCAAGAGAGTCAGAAAATCTGGAACTCAGTACATTTTTATAAAGGAAACTGAGTAACAGAACGCGGCAGCCATTCAAGACTTCAGACGCGGGAATGACCCGCACAGGCAAACAGACGCAAGTCAAACTGCACCACGCATAAGATTCAAACGCGGCCTCAGTTTGTCCCCGCGCCTAATGCACCAGACGCAAAGAATTTCAGAACGCCAAAAATTGCCATCTCTCTGTTGGGTGAACAGGAGTTGCAAGATTCAGGTCTGAAACGCGCCAAGGCAGTAAAACGCAATGGGCAAAGCCAGCGTCAAGCGCCTGCATTCAGAGAAGTCACTGGCACAAATTCCAGAGGAGGAATGCACCGGGACTTCATTCAGATCATCATGCCGAAGTTCAGGCTATACACATCATCGGGGGACATACCAGCAGAGACCTCTGGCCAGAGTTGGCCTCTCTGCACCCAAACGCAGGCGTCCAAGATGATCCGAGAGGGGGTTCTTCTTGAAGAGACCAAACCGAAGCGTGAGAGCTCTGGGTCATCTTCATCCTCGGAATTACCTTCGTCCATGCAGACGGAGTCCCTATCAAGAAACTCTTTTCTGAAGAAGGTGGGACTTCTCAGAGCAATCCACCAAAGAGAAATAATCCAAGCTTGGATTATAGAAGGGGAGCGCACCCTATTTATAGGCAGGCCCTAATAACTGCCATTAATGGGGCGTTAATTGGAACCGTCACGCACGATTGTCAAAGCCCAGTGGAGGATTGACGCGTGGAACGACGCTTTGGGAACCATCACACACGATTGTCAAAGCCCAGTGGAGGATTGACGCGTGGAACGCCGCTTTGGAAACCGTCGCAAGCACCGATTTTCAACCGCCCGCGTCGGTTTTGCCTTTAAGGGCAGTAACTCCTGAGTCCAATGAGGAGTTGACGCGTGGATACCTGCTTTGGGAATCAACGGATGACTCGGAATCCCAATCGACAGAGGAGACCTGACGAGCAAAGATCTCCTAAAATCTTGAGTCAGATCACATTAGACGCAGGTGGGAAAGCCGCGTCCCTTCAGCAGACAAGGCTGCATCTCTCGCGTCTGCCCGATCCGCGCAAGACAGATTTGCGTTATTCAGAGCTGCGTCTCACCTTGTGATTGACGCTGCGTCTCAGGGACTGACAGCCGCGTCTTACTTTACGGATCAATGCCGCGTCTCATCTTTTGATCGACGCCGCATCTTATCAAGAAGACCGCGTTCCGATTTGTGATTGACGCCGCGTCTCATCAAAAGGACTTAGTAGAATCTAAGTTCTTATGAAATGATGACCGCGTCTCACTTTATGATTGACGCTGCGTCTCGGTAAAAGGACTTAGTAAAATCTAAGTTCCGGTAGACTGACGACCGCGTCTTACTCTGTGATCACCGCCGCGTCTCAGTAAAAGGACATAGTGAAATCTAAGTTCCGATAGACTGATGACCGCGTCTCACCCTGTGGGATTAATGCCGCGTCTCGCCAAGACCGCGTCTCATTAAAAAGAACTTAGCCCTACCTAAGTTCAGTAATCACAACTAGTGATCAAGAGTTGGACTCATCCACAACAGGACAAAGAAATTGGGACAAAAGCTCTAAAGAAAACTTCTATTATATCAAGAAATGATAGAAGTGGATACAAACACTCTTAATAAATAGAGTGTCCCTTTTCTTTACAAAAAAAAAAGGGAAGAAGAAAAGAAGGCTAAATGTCCTGGTTCGCCAAGGAACGGATTTGTTCCCTAAGGCGGTGAATCTCATGCTGGCGCGTCCTCTCAGCCTCCATGATAGCCCGGTCCCGCAGCTCCGCCTCAGATAAGAAACTTCTGGCAGCCAGCTGCATCCGCAGAGATTCCACCCTGGAAGATTGTAGGGATAGACTCTCTTCAGCACGCGCCGTAGCAGCCCGTTGCTCCTCAAGCTCCTTTTTGAGGGAAACAAGTTTCTCCTCATTTAGCACAAGAACAGCTTCCGCCTTGGCGATAATGTCCCGAGTTCTGAGGATGACCTGCTCCGTGCTCTGCACACTGAGCTCAGATTCCCTCGAATCTCCGGCTAATTTTTGAAATTCAGCCTTGGAATATTCAAGGTCACGGACCCCGGCAGTGATCTGCGCCTCCGCCTCCTGTCGCTCCCGTTCCTGAGCAGCTAGGAGCCTAGTCAGGATGGCCTGGGCCTCACCGGAAGAACCAGCATCTTCCAAAGATTCCAGCTCCCGCAGGTTATCTCCAAGTTGCTCTACCACCTGCAGGCATGCCCTGGCAAGTGAAGGGCCTCCCGCCAATTCGACGCTCACGGCCATATTTTCAAGAAGCCTCTGGGCAAACTGGAAGGTGCTGTGTCCACGGAAGATGAGATCAATACATGATCCCATCGAGGTGAAGAATTGTTGCACCATCTGACGTGCCAGCTCCCCCATGTCTTCACCACCTAAGAAGCTTCCCGACCCTTTTTCTGTCACGGGATAAGGGATATAGGGCGGGTCTTCTCGCACAAGAGCCGTGCCGGCCGTCGATGTGGCAAGAGCAAGACTACTCACTGGCGCTTCCGGGAGCGCTGCCTCTGCAGGAGCTTCCACGACCAAGGAAGGAGCTGTAAGCACAACCTCTTCAGAAACTTCCACCGAGGATTGAGCTGTGTGGCCTTCTGGAAGGGTGCTGATCGTCAGACTCCCCACCTGAGCCCCCTCAGTCAGAGCTGCCTTACTAGGTTCGAGGTCCAGAGGCGTCGAGTCCTGTAGAATGGGAGTCTCCCCAGCTTCAGCAGTAGCCTTCTCCACCGGCGGAGTGAGAGCCTCCTCAGCCTCAATGGTTGTTTCCCCTCCTGGCAAAGGGGAAGGCTCCCCAACTTCAACAGCTGCCCCCACTGAGGTTGTCTCGGCAACCGAAGCCTCAACTCCCTCGGGCTGAGCCCCGGTACCTCCAGCTGACCCTGCAGTACAAAAGAAGAATGTTAGAACATCCTCTTCAACATGAAAAAAAGAATTAAACAGAAGGAGAAAAGAATACCGTCAGTGGGAGCAATTGTCGCCAGTGACGATGGCACCATCGAGGGCTCACCCTCATGTTGTTCCTCCTCCGAGACGTCAAAGAATCCGCCCTGATCAGGAAGAGCGGGTTCATCGCCATAGTCGACTTTATCTTCAAAGTCACTTTCTCCCGATGACGAAGAAGACGATAGCGCCACACGAGGAAGCTCCGCAACAGGAGCCTTACCCCCAATCACCCCAGTGGTAGGACTAGGGTCAACTGCCCGAGGATTGGAAATAAAGACGCTAGGAGACCCCGGCTGCTGTACCTCGTCTCTCCCTTCATGAGCAGGAGGAAATTCGGGCTGAGTTGAGATTCCTGGAATCTCGACATCCTCTTCGCCCATTATGTCAATCTCCGGTGACTCAGCATCACCAGCAATAAGGGGGCGCTCAACAAGCTCCCCTTCCTCCACGGTCTCGCTGCGTGACCTAGGAGCACGGACCAAGCTTGGAAAATCTTCATCTTCCAGCGGTTCCTCAACTCTAACAGGGACACCTTCAGGAGGAACCTCAACTCCAGCAGAGATAGCTCTGGATTGAGAGACTTCAGCCGTTAAGTCCCTCCGAGCCTTCTTTGGGGCAGGCTCAACTACAGAAGCAGAGCGTCGACGACGCTTCCTCGCCAATTGCTTCGACCTCCTTGCCGGTCGCGGCTCCACTCTCATTGCTGGTGGCTCCGCCCTCGTCGCTTGCGGCTTTGCCCTTGCCGGTCGCGGTGCCGCCCTCACTACTGGAGGCTCCCTCCTCGATCGTTTCTCGACCTCCCTCTGAGCTTTCAGGTACTGGTCGAGGAGTTTAGTACGTTTACTGGATTCAGACCTCTCCTCGAGACTGGCATTGATACTCTCAAGACATGAAGACTCCGGAATAAGATCTGGCGTCTGGCCGGCTTGGGAGTACCAAATACAGAAGCTGAAGCTCATACGGCACTTAGGCGCCTCGTCGGGTAGATGGAACGTTGCTCCCGTCCCTCCAGCCACACTGTAATACCAAGCCCGAGCGCCTTCGAACAGATTCCCGTCAAAGGCAAGTTGAGCATTGGGATTCCCGACGTAAAGCTGATCATAGCCAAATTGTCGGGCAAAACGACTTGGCATATACGGCTCGATAGTGCAGGAAGTTCCTTGGCGAAACAGCACATATCCTGGTCGTATATTGATCAACCACCAGAAGGCTCCAGCAGGCAATTGCGAGAAGTCATCCCGCCCAGCGACATCCGTGAACAGCTCCCCGGGGGCTGCACCTTGAACCTCTGGAAAGCAGCGGTTGAGCTGGTAATTGGCGGCACAGGAAAGACGCTTCCTAATGTAATACAGGTAGGTGTCATGCCACTCTGAACGTTCCAGCCGCTGCACAAATGGGATATGATCCACGCTCCCACGCGCCGCCGTCATTAGAGATGGGCAATGCATCACGTACCAAGCCATGAGGTACGTGTAAGGCAGCTCAATTCGCGGGTTGGGGTGCCTCACCGTCGGGTTCCCCTCTGAGTCGGTATACGGCTCCCCACGAGAATTAGCAGTCTTTGGGGGTCCGCAGAAGCTCTTGGTCAACATCCGCAGCCCGCTTTGAATACCAGCCACCACGGCGGGAAGAAGGGCTATGGGGTGGCCATGAGCCAAGAGTACCGCCGGGTACACCACATCTGCCACAATAACTTCATGTGGTAGCGTGGGCACCACACACCTCTTCAGCCACAACATCAGGAAGCCCGCCAACAGCGCCTGATCAGAAATAGGGGTCCGGGCTTGATGGTGAAAGCTCTCAAAGACCAAGTCAGGGTCGAAGCCGTCCTCGTTCGACTCCGTGGTGTAGAACTTGTCAGAAGCTGCGTCGATCCTGTCTTCAACTTCCCCACCAGAACTAGGAGCTAGTCGGATTACTGGGAGATCTTTATTGCTGACATTATTAAACAGATAATCAGCCCAGGATAGTTGCTTGACGCCTCCTGACCTCCAGGCAGTTGTCTGACCGCAGATGTAGAAATGGCACATTACCTCCCAGTAGGTCTCATACACTTGAGGAGATTCTTTTTCCAAAAGGCGCAGCTCCCTGGTGGTTGGGACAAATTCCTCGTAAGGAATATCCCCTGACGACAACCCGGAGACCTCATACAATTCGTGTAGGGCAAGGCCCATCTCTCCAACCGGAGTAAAGAATGTCCCCGTCCGAGGATTGTAGCGCTCCAGAATCCCAAAGAAGTTATGGGAACTCATCGGGACCCCCCACTGCACGGCCCTGACTGCTGGGTACAGCCCCACACGCTTCAGCGGCCCCTCAAGATTGGTAAGGACAAAACCCACCATCCTGCCCCACCAGTAATTCTCTGGAGAATGGACCCATCCATACGTACGGAAGTCGACAGGATAGTCACCCCCTGCTTCTATGAAGGAATTGAGGAAGGTGGTAGCAAGCTCCGGGATCTCTCCAATTGGGATTTCAGGCTTGGACGACGCAGGGAACAGTCCGACAACTGACCCGTCATGACTATCATGGCGGTCTACCTTTTGGAGGCCAAAGTCACCAAGGGCGATCTCAGGGATATGCTGGGAAATATCCCATTCCATCTTTCGGGGAACAGACATGTGTTGAAAGTAGGACATCGGGAACATCCTCTCCATGTCTGGAAGAAAGAATCTTCCGCCCTTTATCTCACGGAGCCATTTATAGGTCCCCTCAGACACACGACGGCCATCATCATAGATATGATCCCCAAAGAAGAAGGCAGGCTTCTCCAACCTGACACCGTCATCCGTTTTGAGCGCGGCATCGGTCATAAGTGCCCGGAAGGTTCTCCTGTTAACATTAGAGAGCCTGCGATCCAGCAACTGGTCAGCAGTCACGGGGACACTCATTCTTTGCACAAAGGTCAAGCCCCGGTCGGCACCACCCACGCGGCCAAAATGGTGCATCTTGGCAAGTGAACCTGAAACATGCGGCACTGCAAAAGAAAAAGACACTTGGTCAGATACTTTGCCAAAAATAAGGGAAGACGCTAAGTGTTCATAATTCAAAACGCAGCCGAGACATTGGACGCAGGAGTTATCATCCGCGTCCAGACCTGCGAACTTGCACCAAAACGCAGAAGAGATACTGGACGCAGGAATTTTTCGAATCCGCGTCCAGACCTGCAAAGCTGCGTTCTACAAACCAAGACTTATGAAAATTCGAAGTACTTGGACTCAAACGCCAGATTCTACAAAATCGGCGGTTGAAGACACAGAACGCAAGGATCAAATCCGCGTTCTGCAAACCAAGACTTGTGAAATTTCAAAGTGCTTGGACTCGGACGCCAGCACCTGATGGCACAAAACGCGGCACAGAACGCATGGATCAAATCCGCGTTCTACAAATCGCGTCCAGAGACCTTCACAATTAGAAATATTCTAAGTGAAGGACCCAGAGTGCAGAGTTCACCAGCGTCGGATCATCAGGCCCGCGCCCCGGTTATCATCTCAAGGACAGCGTCCGAGAATCAAACACGATATTGTGTTAAAGGTCCTTAGGGTTCTATGAGCATGTTTTAATGGCGGAACCCACACCGAAGGTGCATTTTTACCTCGGAAAACACCCTCCTGCGCAGAGGAAGCATCTCTCTCAGCCTCGGCGACGGTCGCCCTTGAGGTCGATGCAGTCGGTTTTGTCTTGGGAGCCATTGAAGATCAAGAAATCCGAGCGAGGAGATGAATAGTTGGAGAGAGAAGGAAGTTCTTTTTCTCAGAGAATGCGTTCGTTCGGAGAAGAAGATACATCTCTCTAACTGTTGCCTTTTATAGGCACAGAGATTCGCGAAGATACGCAGCGTTTGGCCCAATAAACGCTGCAGCGAATCGCTGCCTGACGCGTGGAGCCAAATCATTGTTTGAACAGGGAAGATCATGCGTCGCGACCCCGCCACAAGTCAGAAGTTGACACGTGGAGCAGTTCATTTAATGAACCGGGGGATCCGCGCGCCAAAAGGTGAAATCTCGCCGTTTCCCCAGGCCAGCTGGCGGCGTAATCATGCATGGCACAGGCACGCGCCCCAAAGTACGCGGCTCTTCGGTGGACATGCCCCGTCAGCATCATCATAAATGCACCCAGAAAATCGCGTCTGCATTTCAAGAGATGCGTCTCTCCAAAGTCCGCGTCCCCTCAAACAGGCCAAACATCGCGTCTCACTAAGAAGTCGCGTCTTTAAAGCAGTCTCTGCTTTTTCAAAAAGGAACCTGCGTCCAGTCTCCTGCTTCTACAAGTCAGTTCAACAGTACACTGACACAAACAGACAACCAACCACTCCCGGCCAAAAGCGCACCCGTGACAGACTAAAAGCAATCGGGGAGGTCTAGACTGTGTATCTAGACACTCAACACGATCAACTCTGACGGCTTCAAAGAGTTCAACAGTACACTCACGAAGACCAGTTCCAGATAAGATCAAACCCGAAGCATCAACAGTCCAGTCATAAACGCGAACACGGCTAAGATCCAAAGTATTCCGAAATCCGTCCCATTCAACTGCGGAATATCAGAAACTTTGGAGGGGGTTCTGTAGGCTGTCTAAAAATGACTAAACAGACAAGCCATTAAAGAAGCAGAGTCTCAAGCTCTAGACGCGAGGAATCGATGCCCGCGTCTCAGCATTAAGACGCGTTGGCTCTACACCCGCGTCTCAACGTTCAGACGCATCGGCCCGAAGCCTGCGTCTCAGCATCAAGACGCGTCGGCCCGAAGCCCGCGTCTCAGCATCAAGGCGCATCGGCCCGACGCCCGCGCCTCAGCATCCAGACGTGAAGGCCCGAAGCCCGCGTCTCAAGGCGCGTTTGGCTCGACGCCCGCGTCTCAAACTTCAAGGCGCGTTTGGCCCAACGCCCGCGTCTCAGTTGCAACTGCCCTGATTGCGGGGCCAGTCACCGCGCATGTAGCGGGTAGTGGCCCCTCATTCGGGAGCATTTTCAGGAGGCACCTTCACCCCCTGAGATCCCTATAAATAGCCTTGTTTGCTATGAAGAGAGGATCGAAGCTTGAGAAGAGAGAAGCTTGAGAAGATCGAAGCTGAGAAGATCGAAACTTGGCAGAAGATCGGAGTTTTGAAGGGAGAGAGCTTTGAGATAAGGCATCATCAAAATCGATCCAGGCAAGAGGATCATCAAGAGGGAAGCACGACTCTTCAGCGAGCTTACTGAGTACTAGCCGCTCTTCGCCTACCTCCTCTTTGAGAGTTTTGGTAGACGGAGCTGAGTTACTCTTTCTACCGACCGAAGAGAAGACCCCCGACGGTCCAGGACGGTCATCTGGTCAACGGAGAACAAGATTCACTCTCCATCGCCACACGAAGAACCCAGCCTTAAACAAAGGGAAGATTCAGACATCCTCCCTCCCTTGTAACTGGAAAAGAGGGAAGAGTAGTTCTTTTGGTTGTAATCGTTTCGCTTGAATCAAGGAAATCTTTTACAGCTAGAACCACTTTCTCAGACCACCAGGATTTTCCGGCACCCTACACTCATGACTTAAACATTCATCGTTAAAATCAAAGGGCACGTCCTTAGCGAGCAGGTTGGTTAAGGGCCTACCAATTTTACTAAAATCCTTAATGAACCGTCAGTAGAACCCAGCATGCCCTAGAAAGAATCTAATATCCTTGATGCTTTTGGGTGGTGGAAGCTTAGCAATTACTTCTACTTTAACCTTATCCACTTCAATGCCTCTCCTAAAAATCTCTTGGCCTAAGACAATCCCATGTCTTACCATGAAGTGACATTTCTCCCAATTTAGAGTTAGATTCTTCTTCTTGCATCTCTGCAGAACTAACTCTAGGTGATGAAGACACTGATCAAATGAATCTCCGTAGATGGAGAAATATCAATAAAAATCTCAAGAAACATTCTACTATGTCAGAGAAAAGACTAAGCATGCACCGTTGGAATGTTGCGGGAGCATTGCACAATCCAAAGGGCATGCATCGGTAAGCAAAGGTTCCGAACGGGCTAGTGAATATGGTCTTTTCCTGATCTTCTGTAGCAATGGGATTTGATTGTATCCCGAGTACCCATCTAGGAAGTAAGAGTACTCTTGTCCAGCCAGGAAAGCATTTGGTCGATGAAGGGTAGCCGGAAGTGGTCTTTACGGGTGGCTGTATTCAACTTTCTATAGTTGATACAAACACGAACCTTGGTAGGCAGTCTTATTTGTACCAACTCTTTGTGCTCATTTTCAACCACCGTAAAGCCAGATTTCTTCAGGACCGCATGAACAGGGCTAACCCATTGGCTATCAGAAATGGGATAAATGATCTCATTGTCTAGTAGTTTCAAAATTTCTCTTTAACTGCCTCTTGCATGAGTGGGTTAAGCCTGCGTTGTGGATCCCTCCTGGGGGTTGCTTCATTGGTTAAATGGATTCTATATTGCACTATGGCTGGACTTATCCCTTTGATGTCCTTCATCGTCCATCCAATGTCTTCCACATGTCTTTTCAGAATAGACATTAAGCTGTCTTCTTGTTGCTCAATCAGGTGGGATACTATGATGACTGGCAAGGTGTCCATTCTGCCCAGGTAGGCGTACTTGAGGTGTTCAGATAAGGTTTTTAACTCTAGGGAAGGTGTTGCTTCATTGGAGGCAATCTCCGGACTTTCAATCCTATGATGAGGTACACTTGGGCTTGACGCCCAATCTACTTCTGAATTTACGATCTGGTCTAGATTAAAATCCTCCCTCTAGATTAAACTCTGCCTCTGTTTCTATCTTCTTTCCTCATGCTCACTGGTCATGTTTTCAATGGAATTGACCTTAAAAGTCTGATCATTGACATCACTGGGTTGTCTTCCAAGATTGAAGACATTGACTTTCTTCGTCATGTCTCCAAAGTCAATCGCATGGACCCGTTCCTACAATTGATTATGGCATTGGCTGTAGCAAGGAATGGGCGTCCTAAGATGACTAGAGTTTGAGACCTTAGATTGGACACAGGTTGGGTCTCAAGCACGATGAAGTCAACAGGGTAGATGAAATTCCCGACCCGGATGAGGATGTCTGTGATTCCCCCTTGGGGATTTTAACAGATCGGTCAGCTAACTGAATGGTGACTCAGGTTGGGCTCAGCTCGCCCAACTCAAGTTGCTGGTATACTGAGAGAGGTAGCAAGTTGATACTTGCTCCCAAGTTAAGAAGTGCTCTACTAATTTTTGTCTGCCCTATAGTGCAGGAAATTATGGGACATTCGGGATCCTTGTATTTCACTAGAATGGGACCAGACAGAATTTCGCTTATATTGGTTGCCAAGAACACTTTCTTGGGCACATTTGTCTTTCTCTTCTTTGTACACATATCCTTAAGAAATTTGGCATAAGCTGGGACTTGTTGGATAGCGTCAAGAAGAGGCACATTCAGTTTGACCTGGTTAAACATCTCAAGCATCTTTTTCATGTGCATATTCTTATTGTTGTTCCTAAGCTTATTGGGAAAGGGTGCTACAGGCTTATGAACTTGTTCAGCAGTTTTGTCCTCGTCAGATGTTTGAGGATCAGATTGGGAGGAACTAGCAGAGGTGGAGGCTGGAGTAGAATCAGTTTGGACTGGCTTTTTCTGTTGGTAGACCTGGTTGTCTACCTTCTTTTCAGATCGAAGTATGTGAACAGCATTGCACTAATTGATCGACGGATCCTGAATTTCATATGCTTGATTAGAGTTTTTTAGGTTAACTAGCGACTGACTAGGTAAAGTACCCTTTTGTCTTTCACTTAGGGAGCTAGCAATTGGCTCATCTGCATTTCTAATCTCGATATAGCCTGTGAATGGTTGTTAAGCATTTGTCCCTGATTTTGCATAAAAGCGGTTCGGGACTTCATAAAAGCTTCCATGCTCCTCCAACTTACTGAATTCTTTTCCATGGGTGAGCTTTGAGGGAGGAAGATAGAGCTTGACTGGGGAAATTTGGTGAAGAAATGGGATGGTGAAAATTGTTAAAGAAATTAGGCCTAGGAGGATTGTTTTGGGCCCAGGAGAAATTTGGGTGATTCCTCCCAACCTGGATTGCATGTTTGCGAGTAGGGATTATGCGGCGGCCGTGAGTAGGCCACATTCAGGTGTTCCGGTGGCACTTGCTGGGTATGAAAAATGGGGCACTCTTCAAAGACATGGTTTGGTGCCTGACAGTATGAACAACCCGGATTGTGAATTGGTGGTGGGGTGATCTTCTTGACATTAGCTGGCTCTTTCATCTCTAGAGCCTCTATCCTCCTCATTAGGGTTGCAATCTTAGCTTTTGCAGCTATGAATGATTCTAGAAGTAGGAGCCCTCCTCTTGAAGCTATAGATTGTGAATTCCTTAGTTTTTCTGAGGCTGGCTCCCATTGAAGGGTTTTCTCAGCTAAATCCTCAAATAAATGCCAAATCTGGTTCTCATCCTTTTGCAAGAAGCCTCCCTGACACATGATTTCTAAAAGGGTTTTTGTTTAATAATCTAAGCCATCGTCAAAAATCTGGCATTGACGCCATTTCTCCATACCATGATGAGGGCACTGAGCTAGGAGATCTTTGAATCGCTCAAAGTATCTCCAAAATGGCTCGTCGGTTCTTTCCTGAATTGCATGATATTTTTTCTAATGAGGGCAGTTTTGTGAATTGGGTAGAATTTCTTCAAGAAGGCCTTGACGAAATCATTTTTTGCTAGGTCCTTTAGGGAAAAGAGAATAAAATGTAACCTAACGGCATCGTCTCCTAGCTGGGGTATACACATCATGAGGTACACTTCTTCAAACTCCCTAACAAAGAAGTATGCGTCCTCTGATTCTAAACTATGAAACTTTGCGAGAGTGTTAATGAATTGAGGCTTTAATTCAAAATTATTTCCATTTACCTTAAGCAGTTTTATACAAGATGGTAAAGAGGTTCTGATCGGGTAAAATCTGTCCTGAAGTGACGCCATCACCGATTTTGGATGCAAGGGTAGAGAAGTGTTTCTTGTTAATCTGAAAGTTGCAGGATCTCTCACCTACTCTTGCATGTAGCACACCATAAACAACGCGAAAACAACAATCAATCGAAAAAGAATAAAAAAAACAAACAAAAGAAAGAAAAACAACCACAAAGCCTTAGTATAAGGTACTTGGGTCTAGACGACTCCTAACTGGTCAATTCTCCAAGAGAGCTTGTTGCAGGAACTCGACTACAAGCTAATCGGCCAGGAAAGGGCAAAACTCAGTGGGAGGTATCCAGGCGTGAACCACGAGCCTTAATTACGCCAAACCAAGGAGCTTTCGAGGCTTTGCCTCTCAATCCACTTTCCTTAGACACCGATTTTGCAGGAGTATAGTTCTTACAATTTTCAACCTCGATTAATCTCTTAATAAGTCCAAGATGTCCCTAGGGCTAACGTCTATCGATTTTTAGTTAAAGCGATAAATCATTCCAAAATGTTGGTCCTACTCTATATGCATGCACACATACATTTTCTCCAGCACTCTTCAACATAAATTGAAATGAATTGAAATAGACACGTGCCCTAAATGCAAAAGTCTAATCCAAATTTCAATTAAGTAACAAGTGAATTTCTGTTGAGTTTATTACACATGTATAGGGTGAAGCATTCAATGGAACTAAAAAAATAATTTAGAAAACAATTTTAGCGGCTTTCGGTAACCCTGCAAACAAGTTTGTTAGTACTTCAATCGGAAAAACTCGCTTTTACATGAATTTTTTCGAGGGCAAATGAATCCTCGTGCAACGTCCTTAGCCACCTCTTTCGCTTCCTGTGATAGTGAGCTCCTTGGTACTTCTCCTACACACAAAAACAAAGAACAATCTCTAGTATTGAACAATAAAGTCGTTCCCTCCCCGGTAATGGCGCCAAAATTTGATCGGCAAAAAGCAAGTGCAAGAATAAGTAAAAAGAGTGTGGGTCGATGTTACTGCTTTTGCGATTCTTCCGTAGTAGCGAAGTGGCTATACGGGTCGTATCCACAAGGAGGGAGAGCGATGAAAGCTTGATGCGGCTTCTTTGTTCAAGAAAAGAGAAAGTTCTTTATTTCAAAATAAAGAATTGGAAAATGAAAACAAGTTGGTTTCAAAATTTGTTTTAGAATGATTTGATTGTTGTAAAAGTGATTTTTCTAAATGGTAAAAGCGCATGGCTAACTTTCTACTGATTGCTCCCACTAATCCCTAACTTCTTGAAGATGTAGCCTCATGATGGATCATAGGCAAGTATACCCCTTATGCATATGACCTATTCATGTTGAAAATCGAATGAAAGTTCTTCCTTTAACATATCTTAACACGACAAAAACTTGAACATTCTCTTATCAAGATCCGATAGAATACAAGAATAAGGGAAGACACAAGTACACTAATGGTGTCGGCCAAGTTAAAAGGAATATCTCTACTTACAAAGACAAGCAAAGTTTACAATTTATAGATCATCAAAACCCGTTAAGCATGAAAGATAAGAGAGCTAATACTTGTAGGTAAGTTAGAGTTAGAACCCTCATCTTAAGATGTCATAGCTCTCGTTTGCACAAGGCTTGTTTGACACTATTGACTTATTTGGGTTATCAATCAAGTTATTAGAGATTAGTGGGTTAGTAGTTAGTTAGCCATGCAATGAAAGAGTTTGCTAGACATGTTTAAGAAAAGAAAAAACAAAAGAGAAGAGGTAAAGAGAGGGAGTATTACACTAAAACAAGAAAGTAAAAGCAAATAGAAAACATAAGTAAATGGAAAGAAGAAAGAGAAGTATTACTTGTATTAGATTGCCACCTTCAAATACAACTTTTATACACACACTCTCTCTCTCTTTCACTCTAATGGCTAAACTAAAACTAGAAGAAGAAGGAAATAACAACAACTATAACTCCTAAAATAAGATAACAACTACATGCTAAAGCTTTGGATATTCCCATCTTCAGAACCCCAGGGGGTTTATAGGCACCAGGGGAAGAGGGCCAAGAGGACAACCCCTGGCTCAAAGCATGGGCGCGGCTGCGCCCGTACGGCCGCGAAAATGTGGCCTAGGCCACGTTTCCACGGCCCTGCCAGGGCGGCGCGTGCCTGGCTCCCTACTACGTGTCGTCCCTTCTGTCCCCTGTCAGTAGGATCTTCTGGCTCATTGATTTAATGCCCTGGGCTGACAAAATCTCCTCCCTAAGGTCAATGGCTACTTGGTAGGCTTTTAATCACCCATTAATAGTGATTTAGGGTCTTCTTCTTTATTTGCACACCATGGACCTAGGATCAAGCAAGCAAAGCTATTAGTAGATTTTATGCCAAATAAATATGCAGATGTGATAAAAATTATGCAAAATTAGAGACTAATCAGTCGGTCGACTGACTGAGAGACAATAAGTCTATGTTGGGTCGACCGACCGAGCATGTCTTAGGGAGTGGTCGACAAGGTGGTCAACCGGTAACCCTAATGGTAAGAAATATGACCGTTGGTCAGTCGACGGCCGATCAACTGACATGTCATCCTGACCTGTAACGGATAGTTTTCTGATAGCCTTATAAAAGGGTCTTCTGGCCAGTTTTGGATAAGATTTTTACAAGTGTTTCCTAGAGCTGTTTTCTTATCTTCCATAGAAGTTTTTCAATAAGTTTTTAGAGCTTCATTTTCATATCAAAAGAGAGTTTATCAAGAGTGTATCTCTTGACTTTATCAAAAGAATTTCTTCTATTTTTCACTTTCAAATCTACCTTGTTTTTTCTCACACAAGCTTGAGCTTTTTATAGCCATATCTATCCTATAGGATCCTTGTTGTGAGAGTGTTTGTTGGTGATCAAGAAAAGAGACCACCAATTGTTCCATTTTATAATTTGGAAGAGTTGTAGAGGTTGCGACCTCGGTGAGCTAGCGGGTTCGCGGGTGTTATTCTTGCGGGAACAAGTGAGGGACTTGCGGGTCCAAGAGTTCTTGAGGGAGCTCATTGTAGGTGTTGTGACACCAAGTGATCTTGCGGGATCAATTTTATTGGAAATCCTTCATTGTGATGAAAGCAGGGACGTAGAACAAGTGGCTTGAACCTCGAAACAATTATCTCCTGTTTGTGATTGCTCATCTCTCTTAATTCACTTGTGTTTATATCTTGCATGCTTATTTTCTTTGTGCTCATCTATTACATGCTTGATTTATGCTTAATTGTTATACTTGCTTGGGTTGTTTGATATCTATCATTGTTATTATTGCTCATTCTTTATATGCTTGATATTGTATTTGTGCTCATATTCGCATTCAACTAAGAGAGCTATAGTAGCACCTCAACTCTTAATCTAGAGAAATCTTGAGGAGAAGTCCGGAGCCCTTCACTGGCAACTTCACTCTTAGTTATACTTTGTGTATAATAGTTTTACTTTGCATAATTAGTTTTTAATTCCACATTATCTTGCATTAGATTAGCTTGACAATAAGAACTGTCAAGTTAATACCAACATACAATTCGCTATTCAGAGGTAGTCGTATTAACTTGACAGCAAGAACTCCCGATCCTGACGGAAAAAAGGAGAACAAGGTTATGGACTCGTCTGTTCAGAGGTGGAGAACTGGACATGACAGTTTGAGTACCATAAAAAGAGAAAAGATCTGAGCACCTATCGGTTCAGAGGTAATAAACTGAAAATAATCGACTAAGAGACATCAGACTCAGAGTCCTGTCGTTCAAAGGTGGCGAATTGGACATTATGGTAAAAGAGTAGTCCCTACCGGACTAGAAGATAAGACTTGGCTATCTGTCAGTTCAGAGGTAACATAGACATAACCGATTGAGAAGCCACCTAGCTTAGAATCTTGCCATTCAGAGGTGATTGACTGGACATAACTGCAAGAAAGTTATTCTACTAGAGAATGTGATTTGATACTCCGTGGGGGAATTTAGCGTTTCTTTGGAGGAGCTTTGAAAGAAATTATCAGAGGTATAATGTTAACTTTACAACAAAAGGGTCCATTGGGGACTGATGATTAGTCTCTAAAATTGCATATTTCATATCACATCTTCAAATTTATTTAATATTAAATTCTGTTAATAATACCTCTCTTGTATGCTTCTAGGTCCATGGCATGAAATGAAGAAGAAGACCCAAAATCACCATTTAATTAGTAATTAAAAGCCTACAAATATAGCCATTGACTTTGGAGGACTGTTTTGTCAAAACCAGGGCCCAAATATGAAAACCAGCAAGTACATCTGATAGGGGGACATCCGAGAAGCGCGCAGCAGGCGGCGCTGCGGAAATACGGCAAATGCCGCGTTTCCACAGCTCTGGTGTGGAGCCACGCACCAAGATTTGACGCACGGCTCCATACCTGTACCCTGGTGCCCAGTTTTGCCTATAATACCCTGGGATTTTCAGAGCATGAGAAGAGGAGTTTTGAAGTATTTTTAGGTTAGTTTTTAGGGTTTTTCTCTTGTTGTAGTTTAGGGTAGTTTAATTTAGTTCTTCTTCTTCTCCTCTTTTATATTTTTATTTCTTGTAGATCTTGTAA
Organism: Agave tequilana; assembly: GCA_038442645.1. Lineage (NCBI taxonomy): Eukaryota > Viridiplantae > Streptophyta > Magnoliopsida > Asparagales > Asparagaceae > Agave > Agave tequilana. The sequence goes on along the minus strand of JAVJIF010030568.1, from coordinate 41,379 downwards.
TAGGAGAGAGAGTGCCATATGGTTGGAAAGTAAGGTGCTTGTAATTGAAGGTGACAAGCTATTAAAGGTTCTCTCTTTACCGCTCTTTGTTTTCTTCTCTAACTCCTTTTACATATTTAGCTAATTTTCTCTCATGGTAACTAACTGCTAACCACTAACTTACTAACTTCTTACTTGATAATCCACATGAATCTAATAGCCTCTACTTGACCTTGCTCTTGCAAGAGCCATTGATGGCTCATGATGATGGATTCTAACACTCTAACATCCTAACTCTCTAACAAGCCAACATTACTTTATTTCATTCTTACTCTTATTTAGTTTTGATGGTTTAAGTGTAGCTTGAACTTGTTCTGTTGAGTTTGGATGTGAAAGTTATCGTATGGGTCATACTTTGAAATACTCTTGAACCAAGGACTAGTGATGACCAAGGATACATGTGAGGCAACTATCACTAAGAGGTTAGCATAATTAGTGGAGCCATTAGTAGTTAGTAGCCATGGGTTTTCTTTCTCTTTTTACTTTATTTTAGATATACAAACAAAAATCACAAACATCTTATTTTCTATATTTCCCACTTCTTCGTGGTTTACCGTCTTCTTCCCTTTCCATTCTTTGTTTTCTTTTCTTTTGATTCTTTAAAGCGTTGAAAAAACTTTAACACACATGTGAACATTCTGGTAAAACTTCTATCGCTTTTCATCTCTGTGGATTCGATCCGTTTAGCCTCTATGCTATAACGGAAGTATCGAGGAAGCCAAAGTACACACACTTACATACACTTTTTGTGCGCAATTTTTCCCCGATCAAATTTGGCACCGTTTCTAGGGATGGGAACGGTTTGGTTCATATTTTTGTTAACTTTTCTTCTTTATTTTTGGTGTGCAGTTTAAAGTTTTAGCATTGCAGAAGTCCACACTTGCTTTTGTGTGGTTGGACAATTCTTGTATAATCTTATATTCTGCTGCTAGTTTTTGTTTATATTACCTGTGCAATGTAATAATTTTAAGAACTAAAATACAAAAATTGGATGCGTGAGTGATTTAATCTCTTTTTTTGTTCATTGTTATCTATATTGCACACTTGCACGAATTGAACTTAAGGGCAAAACCTAATAGAACATAAGGTGGGGAGTCATTACCCTCTCTTGGCTATCTCCCCACTCACACAACCCAAGCCTTAATAAAAATTGCTAGACATTGGCCCCTAGGGACATCTCAGACTCATTTAGGAGATTGACCTAAGAGGAAAGTAGTTAGAAGTTGACTCTTGTCAAATTAGTGTCCAAGGTTGGGGATTGAGAGGCGAAACCTCGAAGAACAGTGGTTTGGCATAATTAGGCCCGTTGCTCTGGCATGGATACCTTCCACTGATCTTACCCCTACATGGCTGATTAACTCATGGTCAGATTCCGACAATGTACCCCTCGTGGACAGTCTAACCAGTTAGGAGTCGTCTAGGTCTAAGTCAACCCCCTAGCATCGGCTTGTTTTCTTTTTCTTTATCTTTGTTTGTTTGTTTGTTTTTTTATATTGTGAAATGTATTTTAATAACAATAATTCTTTCAATCATAATATGAATCCATATCTCACGCCGACCTCATTTGACTCGGATAACTCCAACCCGGCTATGTATAATATAAACCAACCATATATGCTGGATTGGGATTATCCGACTCAATATGACCCTTATCCCCAATCCTATGACTATAATTTTCAAAATAATTTCAACTCTTCACAGAGTCAATGGGGATTCACCTCCCCCAAGTCAAAATTTCAACCACATTGTCTGCAATTTTCACAATATTCATTCTTCGATTCTGCTTCATATCCTCCTTTTCCTGAACCACCAATTGAAGAAAAATCATCGTTGCAAAGGATTTTGGAAGAAGCGATAGAGGCCCAAAAACAATTTGAAAACATGATGGCCTCATCATGTCCATAAAATTTTCAAAATTCATATAGTTCTTTTTCAGAACAAATCAAAGAAAAATCATTGTGGGAAAAAACTATGAAATTCGTGTAAGAGACCAAGCGAATAATACAAAATGTGAATAAGTTTCCATGTCCATCAGATGTTCATATGACTCAAGAATCATGTCATTTTGGAAATCTAGCTTCAATTGCATCATACCAACCTGAACTTGACCAACATCAAATTCTTGATAGTTTGACAAGTTATCCAATTCCTGAAATTGAACTTGAAGATGAATGTGATCCTGAGCTTCAATTTAGCGATTCGAGCCCAATCCTTGAATCAATATCAACTCCTGTAGTGTTACCTGAACTAAGAACGTTCTTGAGCCAGTTTTGATTCTCATTGTTCCTGAAACTGAATCGATCATTTTACCCATTGGCATTCCTTCCGTGGACGAAAATCAAGATTAAATTTCCTCACATCCTTTTGAACTTGCCCAAATTTTTGAGAACCACCTTGATATTTTAGCAAGTTATCCTTTTCCTGAAATTGAACTTGAGCTTGAAAGTGATCCTAAACCTCAAGTTGGTAATTCCATTTCACTTTCTGATTCAATAATGACTCTAATTTCTTACCAGATTTTTTCTCTATTCCGGAGTCAACATTGAATCCTGTACCAGTACATTGTGAAATAGAATCACCAATATCTTATGATCACACTTAATTGATGGGGAAAGTATATGAACATCAATTCTTTGGTTTGGACCCCATTTTTGAACCAATTTCGACTCCCCCTTTTGAATCTTGACTTGATCTGAGTCAAATTCTCGAGTCGGTATCGTTTTTTATTCAAGTTCCATTTGAGTTCAAATCAATCATCTCATACAATCACACTTCATTATTGGACAAGGATGTTGAAGAAAATGACTCAGTAATTATTTTTAAACATTGAAAATTGGATGGGGGTAGTTTTTTCAATAAGATCATATAGTTCTCCAACATTTTATTGGGTCATATTAGAGAGGTCACTGGTGGGTTTCTGCAAGATCCACGATTTTTGATTGGGTAGCAACGCTTGGCCCAATCAGGCCACCACCGGAGCCACCACCATGAGGTAATTTTCTTCCCTTCTCATTTGTTTCATGTATATACAGATTCATGATGCATTGAGGACAATGCATGAGATAAGTGTGGGGGAGGGTTTACTGACATAGGTTGTTTTAAATTTTCTTTCTTTTACACTTCTTTTAAGAAAATTTTAAAATTTTTCTTTTATATAATAAACTCTTTTCTTTTCTTTTTACAAAACTTTTTGAATTAAGAGAAATAGTTTTGATTTATTTTTAAGAAAATTAAGATTATTGAATTAGGAAGACCTAAAATTATGAAATTTTAAACCAAGTCAAAATAATAGATCTTATTTAAATTTTAGGATAAGAAAGTAATATTGGAAAGATCATTTGATTTTGAATTTTTTGCCTTAGATTTACGCACTTCACATAATTTTTAGGATTGACTGATAATGCCATAAAAATTTATTAAAAAATAATGATAATAAAAATCACTTATTAAAGCTGGGTAATTATGCCTCAGGAAGCATGATTATTCTTGCCTAAAAAGATGGACAAAATCAAAATAATCTCCTTTAGTTTTGTGATCTTATTTACTCGAGTCCTTAAGCCCAAGGGATGTTTTCTCATCTGGTGCCCTAAGATCATCTGGTTTGGGAGTCACCGGCTAAAGGCTCACTAACCGGGTAAATAAGAAAGCCTAAGAAAATTAAGGAAAGAAAAAAAAATAAATATACACAAATCAATGGCATGAATGTTTGAGTCGATATCTCAAAAATCTTCACATTTCACAAAGTGTATATTTTTCTAAGAGTTTTATGAAAGTTCAAAGAATGAATTCAATTTTAAATTCTTACATTTAATGTATAACAATATTTTGCCTTTCGACTTAGTTTAAGGAAAAATAATTTCTGGTTAACCATGACCTTGGATCACTTATATTTTCGCAAAAATATTTCAACACTTTTCTCTATTTCAAAAATGTGTTTTCAAAATACTAAATTTGATTTCTTTCTTTATGGATTTTGTGAGTGTAATCCGCTAAAAACCCTTAGGAGACAAAACTCCTCCTCTAAGAAAAATCTAGAGGTTTAACGGCTTGTTGCACATGCTCAGTGCAATCGTGTCACCTGCGAAGTGGTGTAATAATTCTTTTAGTTTTTTGTTTTGCTCGGGACGAGCAAAAGATAAGTGTATGGGGTGTGATTAGTCTCTAAAATTGCATATTTCATACCACATCTTCACATTTATATAATATTAAATTCTGTTAATAATACCTCTCTTGTATGTTTCTAGGTTCATGGTATGAAATGAAGAAGAAGACCCAAAATTACCATTTAATTATGATTAAAAGCCTACAAATATAGTCATTGACTTTGGAGGGCTGTTTTGTCAAAATCAAGGGCCCAAATCTGGAAACCAGCAAGTACATCTGACAGGGGGACATCTAGAAAACGCGCAAATTGTCGCGGAAATGCGGACGCGGCAAATGCTGCGTTTCTGCGGCTCTGTGTGGAGCCGCACGCCAAGATTTGACACGCGGCTTCGTACCTGTACCCTGATGCCCAGTTTTTCCCATAAATACCTGGGAATTTCCAGAGCATGAGAAGAGGAGTTTTGAAGTGTTTTTAGGTTAGTTTTTAGGGTTTTCCCTTAATGTAGTTTATGGTAGTTTAGTTTAGTTCTTCTTCTTCCTCCTCCTTTTTATTTTTCATTTCTTGTAGATCTTGAAATAGGAGAGAGAGTGGTACATGGTTGGAAAATAAGAGTGCTTATAATAGAAGGTGACAAGGTATGAAAAGTTTTCTCTTTACCTCTCTTTGTTGTAGGTTGTCTAAAAATCACTAGAAGACAAGCTATTAAAAAGCAGAGTTTCAAGTTCTAGACGCGTAGGCTCGACACCCGCGTCTCAGCATCAAGGCGCGTGGGCTCGACACCCGCGTCTCAACATCAAGGCGCGTAGGCTCGACACTCACGTCTCAGCATCAAGGCGCGTGGGCTCGACACCCGCGTCTCAACATCAAGGCGCGTAGGTCAAGGCGCGTGGGCTCGACACCCGCGTCTCAGCATCAAGGCGCGTGGGCTCGACACCCGCGTCTCAGCACAAGGCGCGTGGGCTCGACACCCGCGCCTCAGCCTCGAGGCGCGTGGGCTCGACACCCGCGCCTCAACCTCGAGGCGCGTGGGCTTAACACCCGCGCCTCAACCTCGAGGCGCGTGGGCTCAACACCCGCGCCTCAACCTCAAGGCACGTGGGCTGAAACCCGCGTCTCAGTTATAACCGCCCTGGTTATGGGGCCAGTCGCCGCCCACATAGCGGGGAGGTCAGCCCCTCATCGTGGAGCATTTTTAGGGGGCACGTTCACCCCCTAGGACCTCTATAAATAGCCTCGTTTGCTATGAGGTCGGGAGAGATTGGCAATTGGCGATCGGCAAGCGACGGGCAATTGGAGATCAGAAGAAAATTAGAAGGCAGAAGGCAATCAGACGACAGGACAGAGACAGGAGAGAGCTCAACTCTTCGTCAAGCTTGCTGCGTACAAGCTACTCTTTGCCTACCTTCTCTTTGAGAGTTTTGGTAGACAAGAGCTGTGCTACTCTTTCTACCAGCCGAAGAGAAGATCCCTGACGATCCCGACGGTCATTCGGTCAACGGAGAACAAGATTCACTCTCCACCGCCACACGAAGAACCCAGCATTAAACAAAGGGGGGATTCAAGATTCAACATCCTCCCTCCCTTGTAACTGGAAGGAAAAGTTGTTTTTGTTGTAATCTTTTCATCTGATTCAAGGAAAATTTTTACAGCATTTCCTCTTCTCTCTTTTCCGACGTGTACAAGAGATGGCAACTCCGCTGGGGATAACATTTGTCACTGATGAGCAAATCGTGGCGCAGGATGACGTCCTCCGTAAGGGGAAGATGGTCAATCGCTCATTGTCGAGTTCGACCAGGCGAAGTACGAAGAGTTTCTCTCTTCCGGCTCCAAGAGCCCAAAGACCCGCGTCTGCCGCCGGGTCTCGACAGGGAATGGCCCCGAAGCCCGATCTGTGGCTCTCTCGGGCGCCCCTGCTGCCAACTGTGCCAAGCAAGGTGCACGCGCCGACGCCTCTCAGAAGGCCCGCGTGGCCCCAGGCACAACTGCCTTTGCGACCAACCGCGTCACACAGAACACCCGCGTCAGCGTCTCTCAGGAGACCCGCGTGGTTAAAATCTCTGATGTTCAGCATCAGGATGTTGTTGGTCTCTCTCCACCTCCGCGACGCAACCGGAACGCTGAGCGTCGACAGAGGAGACGCGCGCGCCAGCTGCAAGTTGGAACCTCTGGTTGTCTGACTGAGGCTGGATGTAGCATACAAACTGGCGCCTTGCTCGCGCCCCGCGAAGTCCGCGTTTGGCGGCCCAAACGCGAGATTCCTCCAGTTAGGTCCTCTGAGGACCAACTCACCAAACGCCAAGGTGAAGCCTCTGTGCCTCGTCAAGCACAAGAGGCACGCGCCCATAGGCGTGGGGCCCAGCAGCCCACTCTCTCTCAAGTGTCTCTGCCCCGACACACCAAGCAGCAACGCGACAGGCGCGTCTTATCTCAACAAAGATGCCAGACGCGCGCTGAACAGCTGCGGCGCGAGAACCGCGTCCCCGAAGCCTGCGTCCAGGCTGTACGGCACATGGATGCCTCCCGTCTTCGACGTTGCGAGGCTAACCTTTTCAATCCCCCTCCCATGGACTTGAGGGATTATTTGACGAAGAAAAGAAGTGCCAATCAGGCCACTTCATCGTGTTGCTGCCAACGGCTCATCCATATGCTCTCTGAATGCCGTTGCGGATCAGGCGTGCACCAGCAGTCTTTAGTCAGACAGCTGACCCTGATTCCCCCATCAGCTAAAAGAAGACGCTCCCACAGAAGGAGAACCTTCTCTGACGTTGAGTACCCGGAGCTCACTGTGAATATGACAAGCAGGAGCAAGGGAAAACAACCTGCAGTCAGCTCTGACGAGTCTGACTCTGAACCGGAAGGAGTGTACCGACACACTCGCACCCAGACTGGGGCCATTCCCCTAATTGACTATAATGCCTTAGCCCATGGCATTGAAGTGAATGATTCTCACTCCGCCGTAGCGGAATCGAGGGCTTCAAACTCTTCCGTCGAGAAGGAGGCCTCCGCCTACATGACAGGCACTCCTGAGGAGACGACTATACGTTTAGAACAGATCCAGAAGGCACAAATGGATATGATTCTTTCTCAGCAAGAATCTATCGACTTCCTCAAGCAGATGCTTGCACAATTGCTCGAAGACAGGAGGAAATCTTCTCCTAAAAAGACGAAGGGCAAAGGGAGAAAGGAGAAAGTTCATCTTCCGAACCTTCTGAAGAGAGGCAGCAATCTACTTCTAGTTTGTCCAAACCCTCGTCGCAAGTAAAGGGCGACCAAGACCCGGGGAAGGCTCATGCTAAAAGAATGAGTCAATTGGAGCAACGCCTCGAGGCCCTTACCAACCGTAAAGGCCTCCAAGAAGTAGGAGTGGTTCGGCCCTACCCGGCTGAATGGGACTTGGTTCCGTACCCGCCCAAGTTCAAAGCTTCAACTCTCCAAGCCTTTGATGGGAAGGGGTCACCCAACCAGCACATCTACTACTTCAAATGCCAAACCGGGAATGTAGTAGATAATGACGCCATCCTGGCGCGCCTGTTCATCGGCACCCTGAAAGGGTTGGCCTTTGAATGGTTCATGAAGCTCCCAGAAGGTTCCATTAAGAACTGGGGCGATTTGGAGAAGCTCTTTTTAATGCGCTTCTTCGAGGATGACTCCGAAGTCACGATGCCCACCCTTTTGGCTACCAAACAGCGAAAAGGGGAGTCCGTCAAATCTTTCGTGGAAAGGTTTCAGAACGTGGCACTCCGGTGTCCAAGCGGTATGACCCAGGCCACCCTGGTGGAAACATGCCGCCACAATCTCCAAACCTCACTCCTTGCTCAAATAGGAGTTGCTGAAAGCCGCACCTGGAAGCAATTAGTCCAACAAGGTGAACAGGCTGAGGAGATTATCGCCCGCGTCAGAGCGGAGGAAGGTAAGCCTAGGTCGGAAAGGTCGACAAGGCGTGTGCCGGACACATCCCTCCAAACAAAGCGGAAGGATAATTTGGCAACGGAGACCAAGTCTCCCGCCAAACCTCAATCAGGCAAGGCGAGTGGCTCTTCAAGTCAGCCTCGCGCCAACAAGCAATATTCCTTCAAGGAGGAACATGTCGATTCACTCTTTAAACTACTCAACAAGAGCAACCGACTGAAGCTCCCTGAAGCTAGGCGCCCCGAGGAAGTCGACAAGATCGACAATCCCACCTATTGCTTGTACCACAGGATGCTGGGGCACCCTACCAGAAGCTGCTATGTCTTCAAGGACATCCTTCAAGTTCTGATTGACGCAGAGGTGTTAAAGCTCCGACCAGAGCAGAAGAAGGTGACGGCTAATGTGACGTCAGTTCTCCAGTTCGGAAGACAACCCCTAACGCCTGCGGGGGTGGCCCCTATTCTAAGAGGAGAGCTGAGAGTGGTCAACACAGACCCTCACCAGCAGCAAGCGAAAGGCTTGGCACCGTCCCTACACCTCAAGGGGAAATCATGTGGGTCCACCCTGACCTTGTCAATGAGCAGCAATGGACTACTGTGACCAACAGGAAATCCAAAGGCAAGGAAAAGGCCTCATCCTGCAATGTGGTGGGTGCCTCCTCTCGAGAAGCCGAGATTGATGTTCCCTCGTTAACCGACTCAGAGGAGGAAACAATAGTCTTGGCCGCAGAGCCCAACCAACCGATGGCGGGAACCCGTTCGGGACAGCCCTACTTGAAGCAGTATGGCGAAACGGCGGCAACCCCTCCACAACCAGCTGTAGAGCCAACTAAGCCCTCCACAAAACAACCTGTGGAGAAACAGAAGGAGACTCGATTTTCTCGAGCCTTCAAAAGGGCATCGCGGAAGGATCCACGACACCTTACCGATTTGATGTCCTGGCTCAACTAGCCAACATCCCGGCACGCATTACCTTGTATGAACTTCTTAGACTATCAAAGTCGACCAGAGAAGCTCTACAAGAAGCTCTGGCAAATGCCGAGGTCTTCATGACCCAGGTGCCGAAGGAGGAAATGTAGAGGATTGCCTCCACACCTCCCCAAATCCTCCCTGCATTACCTTCACAGCAGATGATATGCAGGTTAAAGGGAAGCATGATCGACCCCTGTATTTCACAGGGTATATCGGATCGTCTGAGGTGAACCGCATTCAGGTAGATCCAGGGTCCGCATTGAGCATCATGCCTCGCCGGGTCATGCAACATCTGGGCATTCCTACTCATCGTTTGAGCCCTACTCAGACAACTATCTATGGGTTCAATGCCAACCAGACCCGTCCGATGGGGAAAATCAAGCTCAAATGCCAGATTGGAAGCCTCAAGTCGGAAGTGACATGCTACATCATCGACGTCGACACTTCCTACAATCTATTGCTGGGACGACCGTGGATTCACCGCAACTCCATCGTTCCCTCCACTCTCCACCAAGTCATGAAATACATTGACGGGAGTGGAAAGGTGCAGACGTTGATTGTCGAAAGGTATTCGTTCAAAGGGGTCGAGAATTATTTCACTGACTCTTTGTTGTACCAAGATCTGGTGGAGACGGATGAAGTCCCGCGACCAGAGGAGCCAGACTCTGGTAACGAAGCTGACACCGAGCCCAAGAAAGAAGAGTGCCTGTGGGAGTTAGAACCACTTGTAAAGAGCACCAATAAGCTCGATGTTGATAATACCACCGACGATGTAGGCGGTTGGTATATTAATGAAGATTTAGATTTTGCGTATTTTTCTGTGTTTGCTTCTGATTCAGTACCATCAGACACTAGAACCGAAGTAGACGATGACCCCTGGTCGGCAGTAGATGATTTGACATCGTTGCATGTACCAGTGAAGTCGTCCTTCGAGACATACCAAGATAATGGTAATGCGCAAGAATCTATATTTATGGTTCCAACAAGACGAAAAGGCCAAAAACCAATTCTTTTTGGGCGAATCTCGTCTGAGCCAATGCCCTGCGAAGACTCGGGAAGTGAGGAGGAATCCCCTCAGTTCGGTCATTATGAACCAAAAGCACTCAAAATGATGAGATGCATGGGGTACGACCTGACCAACAGACCCGGGTTGAACTTCGGCAAAGGAAGGAGGACGCTGCTTCGATCCTTTGTGCCGAAAGGGAAGGCCCCTGATTATTATCATCGGACGCGCCGGGGGTTGGGCTATGTATCGACTCCGGTCCCATCAGCCTCCGATTCTCAAGAATTGTTGAGCAACGATTACTCTTCAGACACATCATCTTGGAAGTCAGATGTCAGTGTCGGCAACATCTTCAAGGAACTTTCAGTGAACATAGTTTCGACAAGCCACCTGGAAGATGGAAATGAAGAAATGATCCAATTTGATACAGATCCTTGGATCAAACATTTAAATGCTCTTTGGGACACTCGCTTTGAACAGCGCGAGCCACCTACAGAAGATAAGGTTGTTCAGATCAACCTAGGAGATGAGGCTAACCCTAAGCCCATCTTCATAAGTGACGGCCTGTCACCTTCGGAGAAGAAGGATCTAATATCTCTTGTACAAGAATATATAGACGTCTTCGCCTGGAATTATGAGGACATGCCAGGACTCGATCCTCAGGTGGCTATGCATCGCCTCAACATCAATCCGGACACAAAACCTATCAAACAACAGCAGCGACGGTTCCGTCCAGAGATAATGGAGGCAATTCAATCAGAAGTCAGAAAACTTATTGATTCTGGCTTCATCAGGGAAGAACAACATCCCGACTGGGTAGCCAACATCGTCCCCGTCGCCAAGAAGAATGGAAAGATGCGGATCTGCATCGATTTTCGCGATCTAAACGAGGCCTGCCCCAAGGACGAATTCCCATTGCCGATCACAGATGTCATGATTGACAATACTTGTGGATTCGAACGAATGTCCTTCATGGACGGATTCTCAGGATACAATCAAATCAAAATGTATCCTGATGACGAAAAGCATACCTCCTTCAGGACACCTCTAGGGGTATATTGCTACACCGTCATGCCCTTCGGACTGAAAAATGCAGGGGCAACATACCAAAGGGCCATGAACGCCATTTTCCATCAGCAAATACGCAAAACGGTGGAATGTTATGTTGATGACATCGCGGTAAAGAGCCGCACTAAAGGTGATCACATATCAGACCTGAAGGTGGTCTTCGACATCATGCGGGCTCATCAATTGAAGATGAATCCCACAAAGTCCTTCCTGGGGGTGGCCAGTGGCAAATTCCTAGGATTTGTTGTAACATCCACCGGAATTCACTTGGACCCGGAAAAGGTTCGCGCTATCCAGGAGATGCAACCCCCGAGAAATCTCAAAGAACTCAGGGGATTGCAAGGACGATTGGCGTACATCCGCAGGTTTATCTCAAATCTCTCCGGAAGATGCCAACCCTTCGCTAAGTTAATGAAAAAGGGTGTCTCATTCATTTGGGATGACGCTTGCCAACAAGCGTTCGAGGAAATCAAGCAATACCTCACCCAACCACCAGTCCTTGCAGCTCCGGTATCCGGGAAGCCTTTCCTGGTATACGTCCGAGCAATGGATCATTCTTTGGGAGCTCTACTAGCTCAGAACGACGACCAAGGACGAGAGCAAGCAATCTACTATCTGAGTAGAACAATGATCGGAGCCGAACATCGGTATAACCCGATCGAGAAGGAATGTTTGGCATTAGTGTTCGCTATTCAGAAAATGCGGCACTATCTGGTAGGCCAAACTATAAACGTCATATCAAAAGTCAACCCCCTGAGGTTACTTATGACTAAGCCTTCATCATTAAACGGCCGGCTGGCAAAATGGGCCATATTGCTCTCCCAATATGAGATGCACTTTTTACCACAAAAGGCCATTAAGGGACAAGCAGTGGCGGATTTCCTTGCCGAGCACCCAGATCCGAGGGCAGCCAAAGTCTACAAGGATCTCCCAGATGAAGTTGCTGAAGTCTGCCTGACTCAGACATCGTTCGAAAGTCAAGTATGGCAACTTTTCTTCGACAGTGCATCAAGAACAAGCCCAAAGGGACACGTAGTAGCGGGGGTAGGAGTAGTACTCGTATCCCCACAAAATTATGTGATTCCCCAAGCTGTCTCATTAACTGAGCCTTGTTCCAGCAATGTGGCGGAGTACAACGCTCTTTGATTGGGATGCAATTCGCCGATGAGATTGGCGTTAAAAATCTCGAGGCATACGGCGACTCTAAACTCATCGTCAGCCAAGTTCGCGGGGAGTACGAAGTCAGACATGAGGACTAGTACCCTACCACAACGCAACTATCCGCATGGCCGAGGGATTTACAAGCTTCTACATCGACCATGTACCGCGCAGGCAAAATGCGCACGCGGATGTACTTGCATCCCTCGCGGCCTCCTTAGCTCTTCCAGCCGGAGCAATGAAGAAGATATTCGTCTACAGCCACGACCTGTATTGCCCGAGAAATGCTCTCGAGGGCTATCAGGAGTCAAAGGGAGATTGTCAAGGCAAAGAAGCACTGGAATTGTCAACCGGTCCAGAGCTTAAAGACTGGCGATTCCCCTACATTGATTTCGTCTTATACGACATTCTCCCTGAAGACACCAAAGAGGCGGCTGCCATTCGAAAGAAAGCCCCCAAATTCTATTATAATGCAATTACGCGAACATTGTATCGTCGATCGCATGACGGGATCTTACTCCGGTGCCTTTCACCAAAAGAAGCCCAAGAGGTATTGAGAGAAGCCCACGACGGTATGTGTGGAGCCCACCAACCTGGCCCAAAACTGGCACATCGACTCCAAAGATTGGGTTACTACTGGCCCAAGATGATTGCCGACGCCGTCACTTATGCTAAAAGATGCCACGCTTGTCAAGTACATGGGGATTTCATCCATCAAGCACCAAGGCATCTCCACTCTACAACCTCTACCTGGCCATTTGAAATGTGGGGAATGGATGTGGTCGGCCCTATCAGCCCACCATCATCAAAAGGACATCGGTTCATTTTGGCAATAACCGATTACTTCTCTAAATGGGCCGAAGCCATCCCTTTGAAGGAGGTAAAATCGTCTAACGTGATCAAGTTCGTGAAACATCACGTTATTTACCGTTTCGGTGTACCTCGGCGAATCGTCCATGACAATGGACCTCAGTTCATCAGCCAGGCTTTTCAAAGATTCTGCGCTAAGTTCAGAATCCAGAGTGTGTCCTCAACGGCATACTATCCTGCCGCTAATGGCCTCGCAGAAGCTTTCAACAAGACTATTGGCAAGCTTTTCAAGAAGTTCGTCTCGAAAAGTCAACGAGACTGGGACGACACACTGGGTGAATGCTTATGGGCCTATCGCACAACTGTGCGAACCCCAACTAAAGCCACGCCGTTTTCTTTGGTATACGGATGCGAAGCCGTGCTCCCACTGAAAATCCAAATTCCATCTCTACGCGTCGCCTTGACAGCGGAGATGACAACCGAGGAGAAGCATCGACAGCGACTCCAAGAATTGGAAGCCTTAGACGATAAGCGTCTGCAGGCCCAACAGCAAATCGAGCTCTACCAGGCTCGAATTACCAGAGCCTTCAACAAGAAAGTTAAAATGCGAACTTTCAAGAAAGGCGATCTTGTCTTAGCCATCAGAAGACCCATGGTAATGACGCACAAGACAAAAGAAAAATTCCACCCAAATGGGAAGGACCATTTATAGTAGAGTCAGTCTACTCGAATGGGTCATATCGCCTCATAACCTCAAATGGCGATACACTCATGATGCCGATCAATGGCAGGTTCCTGAAAAAATACTATCCTTAGATGGTATTCTTCCGCTGATCAAGTTAAAAGTACACCTCTGATCAAAGTAAGAAAAATTTCTTATTATAACATCCGACACCCCCGACGGCTAAGGATAGAGGAAAATGTTGGCTTCTAAGCCCAACATAAGTCTTCGACAACTCATCATGCTGAGGGGAATAGCATGGCTAGCCCAACTCAAACGGTAGTTGGTAAAGGCACCTCAAATCCGTTGATAGCTGAGGGTTTGCTAAAAATCCTAAGTGGACTTGGCTCCACTCTTTCCTCCAAAATCCCTTACCAATTCTCATCCACAGAATGGTAGGTCTACAAAATACAACCATTACTAAGTTAACACTATACCTCTGGTAATGGAAACTTTTCAATATTCCTTGTTGAGTACAAATTTTGTTTGTCAACTCTACACGGAGTATCAAACTTTCAAATTTGCTAAGTTAACACTATACCTCTGGCACTTCAAATTTTCACTTGTCAATTCTCACCAATAGAATGACAGGTCCTCAAATTGCTCTTATCATGAGTCAATCTTTGTCAAGTTAATACTACACCTCTGACAAATTACTATTAAAGTTTAACACCACACCTCTAAACAGTAATCAGGTTTCTGTCAGGTTTAATATTACACCTCTGACAGTCACTTTTCTTCAGACTTCCTTATCGAAGCTGAAATGGATGATGCTAAGTTAACATTACACCTCTAGCATCAAGTCATTGCTAAGTTAAACAATACACCTATGGCCATGACGTTCCCTCGGACTTCCTTATACAAGCCGAGATGACCAATGCCAAGTTCCACATTACACCTCTAGCATTACCCTCACTGTCAAGTTAAACATTACACCTATGACAGTGACACTTCTGAGTTAAGTTAATATCACACCTCTGACTCACATCCTTGTCAAGTTAACATTACACTTCTGACAAGACCACTTTCAACCCGTTAAGTTAATATCACACCTCTAACGGTAACAAACTTTCCAAGATTCCCCACGAGTCTAGTCTCACTTGTTATTCTCTTCAACAGAATAACAAGTCTACCTAAAAACATTGTTAGGTTAATACTACACCATCAACAGTGTTTCCATCAAATCCCCAGCTGAGCTCAATCAAGTTAATCCCAAACACTTGATAAAAGTTCACCCTCCCTGGGGGTACCAATTCTACTTGTCACTTTCTCTTATAAAGTGGCAGGTCCACCAAAAATTATTTCATCTCTGTCAAGTTAATATTACACCTCTGACAGTATTGTGAGAGTTCCTGAAATAGGATCTTTCCCTACAAAGTTTGACTTATTAAGATTATCATCATAATTTTGACAAAGTCAAAGATTCTTTGCTTCTATGAGTCTAACTGAAGACAAAAAGTTCAAGACAATGAAAGAGGCAAAAAGAAAAGTGTCACTTTTATTTATTTCCAAGCATATGAAAGTGATACAAAATGCTCTCTTATACAATAAGATTGAGTGTTACAGTAAAAACGCTCTCTTATACAATAAGATTGAGTGTTACAATTAAGGAGTACAAAGAAGTCCCTCCTCTCTCTCAGAGGTTGCACTCACTCCTTGAAGCCGCATCTAATTCCAAGTGCACAGTGGCTGAAGAAGTGCCAAATTGTGGCCACGATCAGAAGCTGGTTGCACCACGATGCATGATGTAAACACCGAAAGAGCCCTAGCTGACTAAGCTAAGAGCAATGGTGTTCTTGAGGTCTGGTGGCAGCAGAAAGTCCTGCAACCCTTCGTTCATGAGCATCTCTTTCCCCAGCAGACCATCCAGCAGACATGAGGAGTCCTCGATGTTACTTCTGGAGTGGGAGAGGAAGAGGATCCTATCTGCCACCTTATCCACCGTAACCCCCTCGCCGCCATACTTACCCTGACCATCTCTTGCCAGCAGGCATGACCGGTGCAGTGGATCTGAAGAGACCTTGGCGAGGGTCGAGTCCTCGTCAGGGACATAATATATTCCCTTGTGGACGACGAGGACCATAATATATTCCCTTGTGGACGAACGTCGAACAAGTCCGCCGGCTGAAATATTCTTAAAGGGGCCCAGCGAACCTGAAAAAGGACGATCAAGCCTACCTACAAGGAATAAACAGGGGGGTTAGAAAATCTGAAACTTAGTATACTTCAACAAAAAAAACTAAGTGACAGACGCGGCTATTGTCGAAGACTTCAGACGCGGGAACGAGCCCGCGCAGTGAGTCAAAATACCGCGTCAACAGAAGCAGACGCGAATCAAAACTGTGCCAACACACAGGATTCAAACGCGGTCTCATTTTGCGCCCGCGCCTAAAACACAAGGCGCGAAAAGGACTCAGACGCCGAAAATTGCCATCTCCCTGTCGAGGGAACAGGGGTTGCAAAATTCGGGTCTGAAACCCTCAGCCCGAGTTGGAATTCATCCAAGTCAGTGGCCTTAAAACGCGAGCTTCATGAACAAAGTCAGCGCCAAGTGCCAAAGACTTCTGTACTCGCGTCCAAGGAAGTTTAAGTCGGCGGCGCAAATTCCAGAAGGAATGCACCAACTCAGACTTCATGAGGAAACCCAGATGATGATAATGCCAAAGTGCAAACTTGGGTGGACTAGAAACATCACGGCAAGTCGGGACGGCATACCAGTAGAGGCCTCTGTCAAGAGTTTAACTCTCTGCATCAGAATATGGACATGGAAGGTGATCAGAGAGACACTTTGTCCTGAAGAGACCAAACAGAAGCATGAAAGCTCTGGGTCATCTTCTTCCCTGGAGTCGTCTTCATCCATGAAGACAGTGCCCCCGTTAGAAACTCTGAAGAAAGCGGAAGTTCTCAGAGCAATCATTCTCTTAAAAGGGAAAATGGTCTAAAATCGGGACTGCTAAAGAAGGCGAACCCCTATTTATAGGCCGCTCCTGGTAACCGTCATTTAATGGGTCATCAATGGGAACCGTCGGCCTTAATGGCCGCACGATTGTCAAAGTCCAATGGGACGCTGACGCGTGAAGGGCCGCTTCGGGAAATGTTGAAGACGCTGGTCTCCAACCACCAGCGCCGGTTTTACATTAAAGGGTATTAATGCCCCAGTCCAATGAAGAACCGACGCGTGGACAACTGCTTCGGGAAACAACGGATGACCCGGTTTCCCAATCGCCAGTGAAGACTTGACTTTCAATCGTCAGTGCAGACTTGACGTTCAAAGATCTCATAAAATCTTTATGTCAGGCCGCATGTAACGCCTGGAAGTTACATCGATACGCAGATGGGAAAACCGCGTCCTGGAACCCGTGTCTCCTTTTTCAGAATGAATGACGTCCACCTGCGTTCCAAAGGAAAGTCCGCGTGACTCAGAATCGCGTCCCTTTTGCAAACAGGGCCCAGTTTAAGGGAAAGCACTTGACTCAGGAAAAGACTTAGCCCATTCTGAGATTAATGGAAAATACACAAGGCTGCGTCCCTCGCGTCGCGTTTTCATTGGCAGGACAGACTCGCGTTATTCAAAGCCGCGTTTCTCTCTGCGAGTTGACGCCGCCGCGTCTCCATATGGATTGGCGAGTTGACGCCGCCGCGTCTCCATATAGATTGACGCTGCGTCTCATCAAAAGGACTCAGTTCTACCTAAGTCCCTATGAACCAATGCCGCGTCTCATCAAAAGGGCTTAGTTCTGCCTAAGGTCCCATGGGTCAAACGCCGCGTTTCACTTAAAGAATTTAGTCTCACCTAAGTTCAGCATTCACAGTCAGTTAATCAAAGATTGTGATCAAGAGGTCAAATTCATCCACAGCAAGGCAACAAAGGAGGTGGAACCAAAAACTTCAAAGACTTTTATTATATCAAAAATGATAAAAGTTAATACAAAACACTCTTAGTGAACAGAGTGTCCTTTTCTTAAAAAAAAAGAGAGAAGGCTACAAGTCCTGGTCCGCCAAAGAACGGATTTGCTCTCTAAGGCGATGTATCTTATGTTGACGCGCCTTCTCAACCTCCATGAGAGCTCGGGCCCGCAGATCCGCTTCAGACAAAAATCCTTGCGCCTGCACTCGGAGGGATTCCAGCTCGGACGAACGAACAGAGAGGTCCGCTTCAGCTTGCGCCTTGGCAACCTCTAACTTCGCTAGCCTCTTTTCAGAGGTAGCAAGCCTCTGTTCGTTGAAGACAATCATGGCCTCAGCCCTGGCTATAACAGCCCGAGAGTCAAGGATAGCCTGCTTTGCGGCCTGTATGATCGTCTTTGACTCCTCGGACTCAACCGCCAGCCTTTGGTGATCAGCCTGGACACGTTCAAGAAGACGAGTGCTATCGGTGATCTTCTCCTCCACCTCTCTTCGCTCCTGCTCTTGAGCAACAAGGAGCCTGTTCAGCCTTTCTTGGGCTTCGTGGGATGAACCGGCATCATCCTCCAGGGATCGAAGCTCTCTCAAGTGCTGTCCCAGCTGATCCACCAGCAGCTGACTCGCCTGGGCTAGCGAAGGGCCTCCGGCCAACTTGATGTTCTCGACCTGATTTCCGAGAAACATCTGGGCGAAGTCAAGGGAGCTACCCCTAGTCAGGACGAAATCGATGCATGTTCGCATCGAGGTAAGGAACTGCTGCACCGCCTGGCGTGTCAAAAGCTCCATGATATCATCATCCGAAGTGCTCCCCGATCCCCTCTCTATCACGGGGTGGGGGATGTAGATCGGCTCTGTTGGTACAAGAGTTGAGCTGACCACGGGTACGGCAAGAGCAAAAGCAGCCACTGGCGCTTCTGGGGGTACCACCTCTGCAGGAACCTTCACAGCCGATGACAGGGTAGTGAGCTCGACCTCCTCAGAAACCTCAGCCAAGGCTTGGGCCGTGTGGCCTTCCGGAGGGACACTGACCGTCAGACTCTCTACCTGGGCCCCCTCGGTTCTCTCTGCAAGTTATCTCAACATTAGCCAGAATGGTAAAAAGAGAAACATCCGGGACATCAAAACTTCCTTACCAAGCTGGAGGTCCAGAGATGTCGAATCCTTGGGCGAACCCTGCAGAGGAGAAGTCTCCCTGACTTTAGTAGTGGCCTCCTCTTCCTGCAGAGTAGAAGCCTCCCCGATTTCGGTAGTTGCCTCGGCAGCTGGAGTCTCAACTCCTTCCGGCTGGGTCAACTCTTGCACCATCTCCTCGATATGCGAGGAGGTTGCAGCCTCGGTATCCTCAGCTAATCCTGTAGTATAAAAGGAGAATGTTAAAGTGTAATACCCCGTTTCCGGAATACGTACTTAGTTACGTATTCAGATTTTCAGTCGTACTTTTTCGATTTGTTTCCTGTATTTATTCTGTATGATGAATTCCTTATATGATTGTTTTTGTTTTGGATTTGGATTCGTGGACACGGAGTCAGCCCTAGTCTGAACCGAAGGACCCGATCCTAGTATATTACCCGATTTGGCCTTTCCGATGTTTAGATTTGACCGATTTCAGTTCCAAAGATTATTTTCCAATATTTTAGATTTTATATGATTTTCTGGAATTATCTTGGATTAAAAGGAATTTCTCCAAAACCGGTGTCGGCCAGTACCGCTGACCGATTCCCGGATTTTTATTTTACAAACGGCTTGGAATTTCATGATGGTTCTTTAGACTTTATTTCTTAGAATCATATTTTCTACCTACATTCTTTTTCTGAGGATTTTATGATTTTATGAAAATTCCAACGGAGTCGGTAGATAACTGGTTCCGGGATTTTAGTTTCAAAACTATAAAGCATTTCTTTGAACGGATTTCACTATTGGTCTTCATACGTTATTCTTGATTTTGGTAAAATTTCCAGATCATTCCGAGATACTTGAATTTCGGGCATTTTTCCAATTATCGCATATTCCAATTTCCACCTTGTCATGCCACCTCATTTCCCACTCACCCTCTCACCTAACCCCACTCATTCTCTCTCTCACCCATGGCGGCCAAGTGGCCACCCTAGGGACACCTCACCCCTCCCCTTCACACAAAGCCCCCTTGCATTTATCCTATTTCAATCTCCTTTACAAAATCCCCAACCTATATAATCCTTTTCATTTGCAAATCACCCTTTTTCTCTTCCACTTCAACAAGAGAGCTCCTCCAAAATCCCCTCTTCTTCAACCCAAAACCCTAGCTTCAAGGATCCATCTCAAGACTTCAAGAACCCAACTAGGGCTTCATCACAAGGGCTTCATCTTCAACCACCAACACCAAGATCTACTCCTTCAACCCTAGCTTCAACAACAATTCATGGATTGAAGCCACCATCATCTCCATCTTGGATCAAGCTCCAAATCCAACCCATCCATGTGAGTATCTTTACTCACCAAGACATGTTCCCTTCCTAGCATACTTGTATCCCCATATCTTGTGCTCACATGTCATAAAAATCACATTTTTACCATCTAGAACAAACCCTAAGTTCTGTTCTGTAAACTGCTCCCCGACCAGTATTAGTCGACTTGACCTAGAACCTAGTCGACTAGAACACTTAGCTGAAACTTAGTTTTTTCTGGAAAACGCAGTATTAGTCGACTTTCCCAACATACTGGTCGACTAGTAAACTCTCTGGAAACCCATGTTAGTCGACTCCTGAATCCACCTAGTCGACTAATCCATCCTGGACCAGAAAACCCCAACTTTCTATATCACAACTTAGTCGACTTAAGTATCTGTTAGTCGACTTGTAGTTCCCTGTTAGTCGACTACCCATTTTACCTAGTCGACTAACTCTTCCTGAAACAGAAAACCAAACTCTCTGGATCACAGTATTAGTCGACTACCCATATTCCTAGTCGACTAACTCCACTATTAGTCGACTACTCTTCCACCCTAGTCGACTAACCTTGCCTATCAGTTATAGTTGATTTCCTTCTTGACCATGAACCTTATCCTCTAGACTTATATCACATATAGGTATCACTTGACTTGTCACCTGACAAACATCACTTACCCTACTCTTTCTCACTTCTCTTCACTCTACATGTTTATATCACAGGTTATGGCGCATCCCGAACTTCAGTGGATTCCGGATATTTCGGCGTTTTGGTGATTTGGGCGAGTATTCTTACTCGCTACCTTCTTGCATTCTTATTTCATTTATTTGCTTCATGTTTTCATATACTTTATTCCATATATCTTTTACTGTTTACATACTATGCGTGGCAGACCCTTCGTGGTCGTTGTATTCTTGGTTCCTGATATGTCATCACTCGCCATGCTATTATTCCAGACCTGTCAATTTCATGTTTCTTTTTAACACATGTATATCACTTGGTAACTGTGTTATCACCTGACCTGACTACCTGACATGCCACCATTTGGCAAGACCTTTATGTTGTACCATGACTTACCCAGACTATCATCTATCTCCTGACTTGACTGGTTACTTGATTTATATCACCACTTATCATGCTATCTCTTGACACCAAGCATGATACACCGATTCTTATAATTATCACGATAAAGGGGATGTAACACCGGATTACTGTTATGTACTGATCACTGTTATGTATTACTGTTATGATATTGCTCATTCCCTTAATCTGATAATTATGTTAATAAATCATAAAAAGGACAACTTGTATGGGTATGGGAGGAAGTGATGGATGCCGGAATGATACCTTGCTTATAGTGATGGATATGATATATATATATGGCGGACGACTATAGTGGGACTTAGGGCCCACATGAGTACATATAGGGGGACTTTGGGCCTCCAAACCGGTCCCAGGTGGTGGGAACCGTTGGACCAACAAACTGGTCCCCGGTGTATGTGAACCACTATAAGAAGCTCTGTCAGTTCTCCATCTGCTTCCGTTAACAACCCTCGACTCGCTTATATATGGATGTATGTGTGTTGGGGTGCACACCTGGACACATGCCGAGATATATGAGTCAGACGAGTAATAATAATAATAGACATTGCCTATTGACTTCTGTTGTGTTTCCTGTTATGGTTTCCGTTATGTGTATTCGTTACTCGTGTTATGGACCCCTGATCATTATTGTTATGCATTCCTGTTTTTGACTATGATATGATTTGCATCTCTGATTCTATACGCTTGGATACTCTGTGGCATGAGACAAAGGTATATATATGAGGGTTTCCTTGTTTGGATTATTCCTTCGACGTACTAGTCTCATGGGACCGTGACCTAAGCGTATAAAATCACCTTTGCTTATAATCAGCTTTACCTTGGATTTCCGGTTTTGCGATTGTTATGTTATACCTGTTCTTATATATATACTTCATTATGTTCTAACCCTCCTGTCTTCTGAGTTTCTCACTTGTGCTTACCCTGGCTCGCCACCTGGCATTGTATCATACTCGCCTGGGGAGTTTCACTGACTCCCCTGGATTCTCATGTCCAGGTCATGGAGCTTGGAGCGTGAGGATTTCCCCCTGTTTATTGATCAGAGTAGCGCAGCGGTAGCGTGGTCTCTCCAGTTACCTCGTGAGCACTCTTTTGTACTGTTCATATACATGTATCTTTATGTTGTCCATACATGTATATTCCTTTGTTCTCTCGCATTTGCGCATATTAGTGATATGATATTCATGTAATATTGTAATCACTCTGATGATAACTGTGTAATTGTACTATATGTGTTGGAATGTATAATGCACCATTTGCTTCCGTACTCTGATTCTTGTTTGTACTGATGCTTAGCGTATATACGGGAGGGTAGTTCTGACCTACGTATATACGTTGCAGTGACGTCCCCGTATCCGTGGAATCGGGGCGTTACATAAAGCCTCCTCTTCAAATGAAAAGGGAAATCAGGTTAGAAGGTGAAAAGAATACCTTCGGCGGGAGTAACTGCCGCCAGTGGTGATACCGTCAACGGCTCGCACCCATGTATTTCCTCCTCCGAGATGTGTGAGAATTTGCTTGGATCAGGAGGAGCGGGTTCGTCACCATAGTCGACCTCATCCTCAAATCGCTTTCCTCTGCGGATAAGGAAGACGACAGTTCAACGTGAGAGGCCTCGGTAGCAGGAGCCTTGCCTCTAAACACCTGTGGTAGGGCTGGGGTCAACCATCCGAGGACTGGAGATGAAGACAGAAGGAGACCCAGGCTGTTGTGCCTCATCCCTCCTCTGAGCTGAGGAAGACTCAGGCTGAGCTGAGATCCCCGGAATCTCAACATCGCATCCGCTCATTATATCGACCTCGAGCTGCTCGGTCTCGTCAGTGGCGGTGGGTCTGTCAGCAGGCTCCCTTCCTCTGCAATCCTGAGGCTCCTGCGGTGTAACCTGCGAGCATGGACCAAGGGAGTGTCATCCTTGTCCACCTCTTCCTCCCTCGGCTCCCCAACACCAGAAGGGATGTCCGCAGATTGAGAGACTGCAGCCGTCAAGTCTCTTCGAACCTTCTTTGGGGCAGGCTCAGCAATGGAAGTAGAGCGTTGACGACGCTTGCCCACCGCCTGTCGAGCTCTGGTTGGTCGCGGCTCCGCCCTTGTTGCTCGCGGCTCCTCCCTTGACCTTCTCCCGACCTCCCTCAGAGCCTTCAGATACTGCTCGACGCCTCGCGAGCGTTTACCAGACTCTGACCTTGCTTCGAGATTTGCATTGATACTCTCAATGCATGAATACTCCGGAACAAAGTTTGGTGTCTGGTTGACTTGGAAGTACCAGGAGCAGAAGCTGAAGCTCATACGGCACTTTGATCCCTCGATAGGCAGACGGAAAGTTGCTCTTGTCCCTCCGGTCGCACTGTAGTACCAAGCCCGAGCACCTTCGAACAAGTTCCCTTCGAAGGCGAGTCGAGCATTGGGATTGCCGACGTAGAGTTGATCGTAGCCGAACTGTCGGGCGAAACGATTCGGCATGTACGGCTCGATTGTGCATGAAGTCCCTTGCCGGAAAAGCACATATCTGGGCCGAATGTTGATCAACCACGAGAAGACCCCTGTGGACAACCTCGTAAAGTCATCTGGGCCCGCGAAATCAGTAAATAGATCTCCGAAAGATGCACTAGGGATCTCGGAGAAGCAGCGATTGAGCTGGTAGTTCGAAGCATCTGAAATGCACTTCCGGACGAAATACATATAAGTATTACGCCAGTCCGAACCCTCCAACCGCTGTACAAAAGGGGCGAAACCCTCACTCCAAGGCACCGGCGTCATCAGGGAAGGGCAGTGCATCACGTACCAAGCCATGAGGTACGTATAAGGCAACTCGATCCGAGGGTTGGGGCGCTTCACCGTCGGCTTCCCCTCTGAGTCAAGGATCGGCTTGCCATGGGAGTCGACAGCCTTCCCGGGTTCACAGAAAGCCTGGGTTAACGCCCGCAACCCGCTCTGAATGCCAGCCGCCACAGCCGGAAGAAGGGCTATGGGACTGCCATAGGCCAGGAGCACCGCCGGGTACACCACGTCGGCAACAATGACTTCATGTGGCAGCGTGGGCACCACACAACGCTTCAGCCACAGCATTAAGAAGCCCGCCAACAATGCTCAATCGGAGATAGGGGTCCAGGCTTGATGGTGAAAGCTTTCGAAGACCATGTCAGGTTCGAAACCGTCCTCGTTCGAAACCGTGGTGTAGAAGCCTTCAGGAGCCTGGGCGATCCTGTCGTCAATCTCCTCGTCGGAGCTGGGAGCCAGTCGGGTTATTGGATGGTCTTTCTTGTTGACATTGTTGAACAAGTAACTGGCCCAAGACAGCTGTTGACTGATTTTTCCTACACACAAAATATAATATGTTAGCTTAAGAATAGATGTGCAAGTCTCAGTTCTAATCCGCTGTAGCAGGGCTATGCGGGTCGTGATCCTCAGGGAGGGACTGCGATGGAAGCGTTAAGCAAGTTTCTCTAAAGTTTTTATTTTTATTTGTTAAGTTAGAAAGGAAGTGATATTTACAATGGGTGGTAGAAAAGAATATGGAGATGAGTTGTATTTAATCTACAAAAAAGAAAAGAAAAGAAAAAGAAAGAAAACTTATCTCTTTAGTCTGCTTGCCGTTTGAACCGTTGCGATGATTTCCCTTTTCTTGGAAGGTGTACAAGCACGGCTTATGGGATCGTCCGCCTTCTTAATCTACTCTACGAAATGAAAAACAAGCTATGAAGACCTGTTCATCGCCATTGGGCCGTCAAGGTTCCTTCTTCGGCTAGGTATTCTCGAAGCAGTTGGATCTCATGGTGGGCAAGACATTAGAGAACAAATAGAAGAAAGTAGATACAAGATTAAAATAAGAATAAAAGAAACTAGAATAATACAAGAATAAAATAAAACAAGCCTTGATTCGATTATTAAACAATGGTGGAAAAATAACACTTACACCGACTGTCACCATCAGTACAAGCAGATCCCTTCCTCCATGAATACATCATCTCCTCTCAGCTTTTACAAAAGAAAATAAAAATATACAAAGGTGGAAAGAAAACCTAAAAACCCTAACTTTGGCCCTTGGCTCTTCTCTGGACTGTGTACGTTGCACTGCAGGAGATATTTATAGGTGCAGAAGGCCGAGGAGTCCTGGATGAACTTGCCCACGAAATCTGGGATTCTAACTCATCCAGAATGCCGTGCTTTTGCCGCGGTTCCGCGGCACTTTTGTGGCTTCTGGCCACGCTCTTTGGCGCGTGGCTTCGTCTGGTCCGTCCATGTGGGCGCCAGCTTCTGGAAGTATGATCCTGGCTCTAAATATTGGGATTTCGATGTAACTTGATAATCAAGTTATCTAGACTTTGTATTCTCCCAATCTCTTTTAAACGAATTTCCTTCTCATCTTTGGCTTTTATGCACATCCTGCAAGAGTTTAGGGTTGGGTAGAATTCTATCCTTCCCTCATCTTTGATAATTGCAACTTTAGCCCTTGTATAATTGCACTTTGACAATCTGATATTTGCACTTTGACTCTTGGGCTTCAATATGGGCTTTTGGGCTTCATTAGGCTTTATTTATTATAAACATAATAATTCGAGGCCTGCACACAATAAATTACAAATTATAATAAATGTGCAGAATTATATGAATAAATATGAAAATATGATGGTAAATATGATGATAAAAATGCACTTTTCACTACCAATCACACCCCCACACTTATCTTTTTGCTCGTCCTCGAGTAAAAACAAAGAAAAAGAAAAAGAAATGAAAAGTTAATCTAACCTAACTCACTTTCGTAGGAATCACGATTGCACTTAGCACGTGCAACAAGCCGTTAAACCTCTAGGTTACCCTAGAGGACGAGTGTTGTCTCGTGAGGGTTTTCAGCGGATTGCACCCACAAAATCCATAAAAAGGAAAATATTTGAATTATTATTGAAGAGACTAAGTAGTCTATAAGTTTTAGGATTATCATTTTTATTCATTCTTCAAACCTGGTCTTTATAAAGTTAATTGTTTTCCATTTTAGGTAAGAATTAAAATTGAATTCTAATATAGTCTTTTTCGTTACCAAAAATCATATGCATCCTTATGAATTTTTACTAGCAATTCCTTAACTTGGACTCTCATGCCTCTTTATTATTTTTATAACATTATCTAATTTTCTTTCGTGTAAGTATCAAGGCTTCTTGAGGCCCTCATACCTAACTAATTGACTATTAGATGTGTTAATATAATTTTTTTTTTGGCATGTATAACTCATCTTATTTTCTTTCGTATAAGTATCAAGGCTTCTTGAGGCCCTCATACCTAACTAATTGACTATTAGATGTGTTAATACATGTATAATATTTCTCAGTTTTCTTAGGCTTTCTAATCCACCCATGTAGCGAACTTAAAGTCGGTGGCTCCCAAACCGGTCGGCTTTAGGGCACCAGGTGAGAAAACACCCGCGGACTCAAATTCGAATGAATTAGGCCACAAAACTAAGGACTTTATTTTTATTTACTCACCTTTAGGCATGAATACTTATGCTTCTTGAGGCACATGTATCAAATTAATTGGCGATATTTTTTTTTTATTTATATTTTTTTTATATGAGGCACAAGGTCTTTGTCTTAGAATCCTAGATATGCATTTGGTATGCATACTTCATTAAGGTAAAAATCAAGACTAACTAATTATTCAATTTCTCCTCCTATACCTAAAATTTAAACAATTTATTTATTTTGACCAAGTTTTTAGAAATCCTAATCATGATTTTCCTAATCCTTAAAACTAACTTAGATTTCTTTCAAAAAATAAGTCAAAATATTCCTTTTTATAACATTTTTTTTTTAAAAAAATTTTTTTTATTAGCAAATTTGTTAGTGTCTACCTATGTTAGTATGTTAGTAAAGCCCACCCCCACACTTATCTCATGCATTGTCCTCAATGTATGAATGAATGCATATATGCATGAAAAAGAACAAGGGAAGGCAGAAAATTACCTTAGGGGGTGGTTCCGGTGGTGGTCTAATTGGTCCACGAAATGCGGCCCAAACAAGATAACGTGGTAGTTCACGGGACCTACCTTTATTTACCTCTTTTATATTTACATGTTTACAGTCCCCAGAATGAATAGGATCATGGAAGATCCTCTCGTGAAACTTACTCCCTTTACATGACCAGTCCTGGAAAATCATCACAGAGTCATGGTCTATACCTATGTCCAACAAAAGAATGTGACTTGGTAGAATGGTTGACTTGGACTCAAGAATGATAGGTTCAGGATCTAATACCGACTCAGGAAAGAAACTCAAATCAAGTAAAGGTTCAGGAATCGGGCTAGGATCAAGAAGTGGGTCCAAGTCAAGAAATTGAAACTCAAGTCTACAATCATTTTCCCACAATGGAATGTGACTCAATGTTGGTGATTCAAGTTCAGGAATGATAGGTGTGGGAATCAAAACTGACTCTAAAATATTACCTAAGTCGGGTAACAAAACAGGAGTCACTAATGATTCGGGAATTTGAACTTGATCATAGATTTGGGAATCTAGGTCACATATCTCATTAGTTTCAATCTCATAAAAATGGGAACTTGTCAATTTTTCCATGGGACTTTCAAAATTGCACAATTGGTCAAGTTTAATATGATCATCAAAAATGGGTGATTCAATTTCATGATCTATGGGTATGGGAATAAATGTTGGCTCAGAAAATTGGTCCAAATTGGGTAAGGATACTGGAGTCAACATAGATTCGAAGATGGAAACTGAATCGTAAAGTTGGGGATCGGGTTCACATTCATAATCTAATTCAATCTCATTGAAATTAAAACTAGCCAATTTGTCCAAAGATTGGTATTGAGCAAGTTCATATTGATGTGATGAAATTGAATTTTGATCAAGGTCTTCTAAACAGAATGATTCTTGGTTCCTATCAAGATGCTCAAGAATGTTTGAAAGTCTAGAAATTTGATCATTCATTGTATCTTGCAACTGATTCACTTTTTCTTCTAACCCATCGAATAGATCAATGGAGGACTGAAACCTTGGTGATGTGGGAAAAGACGTATATGAAGATAATGGTTGAACAGGTGGTTGACCATATGGCTCAGGGGTATTGAATCCCCATTGACTCTGTGAAGAGTAGTGATGATTATTCCAATCTTGTTCATAGTATTGGGACTGGGGCATGTAATGATTCGGATAAGACCAATCTGGCACACTAGGTTGGTCAAAGTTATGATATGCCGGGTTGGTAATATCCGAATAAGAGGTTGGTGTGTAATATGGATCCTCATTAAAATTGAAAAAATTGTTGTTATAGGCCATATCACACAATCACAAACAAAAGAAAAAAAAAACAAAAAAGAAAAATTTCTAACCTAAGTTAGGGTAGACCTAGACCTAGACGACTCCTAACTGGTTAGACTGTCCACGGGAGGTAGGGTGTAGACTTTGACCACAAGTTAATCAGCCAGGTCGGGGCAAGAGTGGTGGGAGGTTTTCCGTCAAAGACGTTCCTTAATTAAATAACCACCATACTTCGGGCTTTCGGCCCTCAATCCCCTTCCTAGACACTGATTTGGCAGGAGTCAACTTCCAACACCGTTCCCCCTTAGGATAATCTCCTAATTGAGTCCGAGTGTCCCTAGGGCCAACGTCTACTAATTTTTATGTTAGGCTTGGGTTAGTGAGTGCTCGGGATATGATTTTTGGGCTAAGGAAGGGTGATGAAATCCCCACCTTATTGTTAATGGGTTATGCCCTTAAGATGAATTAGTGCAAGTGTACAAGATAAATAGATAAGAATCACTCAAAGCAGAAAATCAACCAAGAGATGAATCCTATTCTACATGCAATGCGTACGTACCTTGCTTCTCCAGCACTCTTCAACAGTAAAAAATAATTGAAAAGACACGTGCCTAATATGCAAACGTCTAATCACTTTTTATTTTTAACAACCAATGATTTACTGTTGCATTATTAGCAATTTACAGGTATATCACAGAACAAAACAGAATAGAGCAGTAAGCAGTAATCTCAAATTTCAGCAATCTGCAAAAAACTGAATTAGTAGTTCACTGCACTTGCCGCGGATCCGCGGCTCTGGCCGCGTTTTCGCGGTAAACTTGCAGGCCCTCGTGCTCTGCCTTCGAGGGCAGAGGCACTGGGTTGCTGTATGTCCTTGCTGCTGCTCTGTTTCTGTTTCCTGTTCTCCAAACCTGCAAACAGAAAAGAATAAAGAATTAGTTAAAAATTAAATTTTGTTTTTAGAGATAAACTTACCGTCCCTCCCCGGCAACGGCGCCAATTTGTTGACTGAATTTTCCTGCACACAAAATATTATATGTTAGTTTTAAGAATAGATGTGCAAGTCTCAGTTCTAATCCGCGGTAGCAGGCTATGCGGGTCGTGATCCTCAGGGAGGGACTGCAATGGAAGCGTTAAGCAAGTTTCTCTAAAGTTTTTATTTTTATTTGTTAAGTTAGAAAGGAAGTGATATTTACAATGGGTGGTAGAAAAGAATATGGAGATGAGTTGTATTTAATCTACAAAAAAGAAAGAAAAGAAAAAGAAAGAAAACTTATCTCTTTAGTCTGCTTGCCGTTTGAACCGTTGCGATGATTTCCCTTTCTTGGAAGGTGTACAAGCACGGCTTATGGGATCGTCCGCCTTCTTAATCTACTCTACGAAATGAAAAACAAGCTATGAAGACCTGTTCATCGCCATTGGGCCATCAAGGTTCCTTCTTCGGCTAGGTATTCTCGAAGCAGTTGGATCTCATGGTGGGCAAGACATTAGAGAACAAATAGAAGAAAGTAGATACAAGATTAAAATAAGAATAAAAGAAACTAGAATAATACAAGAATATAAATAAAACAAGCCTTGATTCGATTATTAAACAATGGTGGAAAATAACACTTACACCGACTGTCACCATCAGTAAAGCAGATCCCTTCCTCCATGAATACATCATCTCCTCTCAGCTTTTACAAAAAAAAAATAAAAATATACAAGGTGGAAAGAAAACCTAAAAACCCTAACTTTGGCCCTTGGCTCTTCTCTGGACTGTGTACGTTGAACTGCAGGAGATATTTATAGGTGCAGAAGGCCGAGGAGTCCTGGATGAACTTGCCCACGAAATCTGGGATTCTAACTCATCCAGAATGCCGCGCTTTTGCCGCGGTTCCGCGGCACTTTGTGGCTTCTGGCCACGCGCTTTGGCGTGTGGCTTCGTCTGGTCCGTCCATGTGGCGCCAGCTTCTGGAAGTATGATCCTGGCTCTAAATATTGGGATTTCGATGTAACTTGATAATCAAGTTATCTAGACTTTGTATTCTCCCAATCTCTTTTAAACGAATTTCCTTCTCATCTTTGCTTTTATTCACATCCTGCAAGAGTTTAGGGTTGGGTAGAATTCTATCCTTCCTCATCTTTGATAATTGCAACTTTAGCCCTTGTATAATTGCACTTTGACAATCTGATATTTGCACTTTGACTCTTGGGCTTCAAATATGGGCTTTTGGGCTTCATTAGGCTTTATTTATTATAAACATAATAATTCGAGGCCTGCACACAATAAATTACAAATTATTAATAAATGTGCAGAATTATATGAATAAATATGAAAATGTGATGGTAAATATGATGATAAAAATGCACTTTCACTACCAATCAACAGCTGCTTGATTCCTCCCGACCTCCAAGTGGTCATCTGGCCGCAAATATGGAAATGACATAGCACTTCCCAATAAGTCGCGTACATTTGAGGAGACCCTTTCTTCATAAGGTTGAGCTCCTCAGTGGTTGGGACATATTCCTCATAGGGAGAATCCCCTGTTGCCAGCCCAGAGACCTCATGCAACTCATGCAGTGCAAGGCCCATCTCTCCGACTGGGGTGAAGAATGTCCCCGTCAAAGAATTGTAACGCTCAAGGACCCCGAAGAAGTTCTGAGAACTCGGCGGGATGCCATACTGCACGGCCCTGACTGCTGGGTACAGTCCACATGCTCCAGCAGATCTCCAAGATCGGTAAGGATGAAGCTCACCATCCTGCGCCACCAATACTTCTCGGTGGAATGAACCACCCGGGCGCATGGAACTCAACCGAAAATCACCCTCCGCTTTTATAAACGCGTTGAGGAAGGTAGTGCCGAGTTTTGGTATCTCTCCAACTAGGAGCTCAGACTTGCGCGACCCGGGGAACAGGCCGAGAACCGCCCTATCATGTCCATCATGGCGGTATACCTTCTGGGAGCCAAGTCACCAAGGGTAATCTCAGGGACGTAGCGGGAAATGTCCCATGTCATCTTCCGAGGGACGGACATGTGCTGGAGATAAGACAGCGAGAACATCCTCTCCATGTCTGGAAGAAAGAATCTTCTATCCCCTATCTGACGGAGCCATCTATAATTTCCGTCTTACATGGAATAGCCGCCATCGCCGATACGATCTCCGAAAAAGAAGGCAGGCTTCTCTAGCTTGACGCGATCATCCGTTGTGAATGCTGCATCGGTCATAAGCACCCTAAGGGTTGTCATATCAACATTGGAGAGCCTTTTCTGGCGCTCCTGTGACTTGTCAGCAGTCACAGGTACTGTCCTTCGTAGCACAAAGGCCAGATCACG
This sequence comes from Agave tequilana, assembly GCA_038442645.1. Taxonomy (NCBI): domain Eukaryota; kingdom Viridiplantae; phylum Streptophyta; class Magnoliopsida; order Asparagales; family Asparagaceae; genus Agave; species Agave tequilana. The sequence continues at coordinate 9,581 of JAVJIF010030568.1, read as the reverse complement.
GTCAGCACCACCTACATGTCCAAAGTGGCGCTTCTTGGCGAGTGGGGCAGAGGGTGTGGCACTGCAAAAAAAGGACATTTAATCAGACACTTTATCAAAAAAAATGCTAAGTGTCTATAATCCAAATGCAGAAGAGATACTGGACGCAGGAATTATCAAGTCCGCGTCCAGACCTGCGAATCTGCGTCCAGACGCAGAAGAAATACTGGACGCAGGAATTATCAAATCCGCGTCCAGACCTGCAAATCCGCATCCAGGCGTAAGACCAGCGGGAATCAAGTCCGCGTTTGCAAACTAAGACTTATGAAAATTCTCTAAGTACTTGGGCTCAAGCGCCAGATTCATAAAAACCAGCACCTGATGTCACAGAACGTCAGGATCAAGTCCGCGTTTTGCAAAACAAGACTTATGAAAATTCTCTAAGTACTTGGGCTCAGGTGCAAGATTCATCAAAAACCTGCACCTGATGAAAAAATCTTCAAGTCCGCGTCCGAACTCTTCACAATTAGAAATATTCTAAGTGAAGAATCCGAAATGCAGGACTCACTGGCACCGGGTCATCAAACCCGCGCCTTGGTTATTAACTCAAAGACCGCGTCTGAGAATCAAACACGGTTTGTTTTTCTGTGTTGACGGTTCTGTAATGGTTCCATGAGCTTCCATTAATGGTGGAGTTCAAGCCTAAACGGCGTTATACCTGGGAAAGAGACTTCCTGCGCGGAGGAACCGCCCTCTGGGCCTCGGCGACGGTTGCTCTTGAAGAGGATGCGGTTGGCTTGGTCTTAGGTGCCATTGGTGATTAAGAATGGAGATGAACAGAGAAAGAAGAACTCTTTTTTCTCTTAAACCCTAAGCAAGTGCGTTCGGAGAAGAAGAGATCTCTCTCTAACTGTTGCCTTTTATAGGCACAAGGATTCGCGAAGATACGCGGCGCGTGGCTCAATTAGTTCTGCAGCGAGTCATCGCTTGACGCGTGGAAGAAATCATTTTGATGATTCGCGAAGATCATGCGCCATGACTCTACAGCAAGTCATCGCTTGACACGTGGAACAGATCATTTAATGAACCGGGAAATTTGCCCGCCAAAAGTGTGAAATCCCGTCGGTTCCCCAGGCCAACTGGCAGTGCAATCATGACATGGCATGGATTCGCACCCGACGGTCGCGTCTCTTCGATGGATATGCCCCGTCATCACCGCCATAAATGCGTCCAAAAAGTCGCGTCTCTCTAAGAAGTTCGCGTCTTTCCAGCCCGGCTGAACATCGCGTCTGCTTTATGGAATATCAGTCGCGTTTTCATTTCCAAAAGACGCACCCCATGAAAGTCGCGTCTTTAAAGCAGTACTATCTTGCTCTTCAAAAAGAACTGGCGTTCAGTCCTTGCTTCTGCAAATCAGTTTCAACAGTACACTGGCACAAGCAGATGATCGTCCACTCTTGGCTTAAAGCGCGTCCATGACAGAGTAAAAGCAATCGGGGAGGTTTAGACTGTGTATCTAGACACTCAACACGATCAACTCTGGTGGCCTCAAAGAGTTCAACAGTACACTCACGAAGACCAACTCCAGATAAGATCAAACCCGGAGCATTAACAGTCCAGTCATAGAGGTGAATTCAGCTAGAGTCCAAAGTATTTCGAAATCCGTCCCAGTTAACTGCGGAATATCGAAAACTTTGGAGGGGGTTCTGTAGGCTGTCCAAAAATCACTAGAAGACAAGCCATTAAAAAGCAGAGTTTCAAGTTCTAGACGCGTAGGCTCGACACCCGCGTCTCAGCATCAAGGCGCGTGGGCTCGACACCCGCGTCTCAACATCAAGGCACGTAGGCTCGACGCCCACGTCTCAGCATCAAGGGCGTGGGCTCGACACCCGCGTCTCACCATCAAGGCGCGTAGGCTCGACACCCACGTCTCAGCATCAAGGCGCGTGGGCTCGACACCCGCGTCTCAGCATCAAGGCGCGTGGGCTCGACACCCGCGTCTCAGCATCAAGGCGCGTGGGCTCGACACCCGCGTCTCAGCCTCGAGGCGCGTGGTCTCAAACACCCGCGCCTCAGCATCGAGGCGCGTGGGCTCGACACCCGCGCCTCAGCATCGAGGCGCGTGGGCTCGACACCCGCGCCTCAGCATCGAGGCGCGTGGGCTCAACACCCGCGCCTCAACCTCAAGGCGCGTGGGCTGAAACCCGCGTCTCAGTTATAACCCCCTGGTTATGGGCCAGTCGCCGCCCACATAGGGGAGGTCAGCCCCTCATCGTGGAGCATTTTTAGGGGGCACGTTCACCCCCTAGGACCTCTATAAATAGCCTCGTTTGCTATGAGGTCGGGAGAGATTGGCAATTGGCGATCGGCAAGCGACGGGCAATTGGAGATCAGAAGAAAATTAGAAGGCAGAAGGCAATCAGACGATAGGACAGAGACAGGAGAGAGCTCAACTCTTCGTCAAGCTTGCTACGTACAGCTACTCTTGCCTACCTTCTCTTTGAGAGATTTTGTAGACAAGAGCTGTGCTACTCTTTCTACCAGCCGAAGAGAAGATCCCTGACGATCCCGATGGTCATTCGGCCAACGGAGAACAAGATTCACTCTCCACCGCCACACGAAGAACCCAGCATTAAACAAAGGGGGATTCAAGATTCAACATTCTCCCTCCCTTGTAACTGGAAGGAAAAGTTGCTTTTGTTGTAATCTTTTCATCTGATTCAAGAAAAATTTTACAGCATTCCTTTCTCTCTTTTCCGGCGCGTACATTTGTTTTCTTCTTTAACTCCTTTTACATATTTAGCTAATTTTTCTCATGGCAACTAACTACTAACCACTAACTTGCTAACTTCTTACTTGATAATCCACATGAATCTAATAGCCTCTACTTGGACTTGCTCTTGCAAGGGCCACTGATAGCTCATGATGTTGGATTCTACACTCTAACATCCTAACTCTCTAACAAGCTAACATTAATTTATTCCATGCTTGCTCTTATTTAGTTTTGATGTTTAAGTGTAGCTTGAACTTGCTTTGTTGAGTTTGAATGTGAAAGTTATCAATGGTCATGCTTTGAAACGCTCGTGAACTAAGGAGTAGTGATGGCCAAGGATGTGAGGCAACTATCACTAAGAGGTTAGCATAGTTAGTAGAGCCATTAGTAGTTAGTAGCCATGATTTTTCTTTCTCTTTTTACTTTATTTTAGATATACAAACAAAAACCACAAACATCTTATTTTCTTTGTTTCCCATTTCTTCTGTTCCCATCCTTTTCTCTTTTGATTCTTTTGTTTTCATTTCTTTGATTCTTTTAAAACGTTGAAGAAACTTTAACACACACGTGAACATTCTGGTAAAGCTTCTATCGCTTCTCGTCCCTGTGGATTCGACCCGCTTAGCCTCTATACTATAACGGAAGTATCGAGGAAACCAAAGCACACACTTTAAATATTAATTTCAAAACATACACTTTTTGTGCGCAGTTTTTCCCCGATCAACTAAAAAGACTCCGAAGGGAATCTATTAGAACTCGCTAGGGAGCTAGGATCTATTCTTTAAAGAATTATCAGAAGTAATCATTAACATGACAATCAAACTGGGGAAGATAGGATACAAATTCCTTGTTAGGGATTAGAAAGGGATTTTCCCGAAGTGATCGGGACAAATTCTCCGCTTGGGGATTCACTAGAGTAACTTGTCAGAGATTTGATGCTAACTTAACAGGGGTTATTATGCTATTAATGTAACAGCAATTTGAGCCGGCCCCTATTCTTTGAAGGAGAATGATAGGTGAAGTTCTAATCCACTAGGGATTTAGCAGGATCCACTAGGGATATTCAAAGGTTTTACTATCAGAGGTTTATATTAACGTGACAGGCTTGATCTGTGGTTCATTTTGTTGGGAAATATTTACAGTTTGATGTGGCTTACCATTCCATGGACGGAAATTGACAAGGGGCTTTTGGTGGAGTTGAACATTCTCTGTAAATTATAAGAATATTGCTAGAGAATTTCGTCGGGGAATAGGAGACGGTGCTCCTGAAACTTGTTCTGGAGAATAGGAGAATAATACTCCTAAAATGAAGGAAAATTCAGAGGTGAGATTTTTACGTGACTCATTTGCTTTGTGGATCTACCATTCCATGGAAGAATATTGGTAGAGAATTCTGGAGGAATCAAATAGGATCAGGTCCCTAGGACTTTTAGCAAATCCTCAGCTATCTATGGATTTTGTGTGCCTTTACCAAATACCGTTTGAGTTGGGCGAGTCATGCTATTTCCCTTAGTATGATGAGTTATTGAGGATTTTATACTGGGCTTAGAAGGCAATATTTTCCTCTAGCCTTGTTAAACGAAGGCTTCGGATCATGTTATTTGAAGTGAATCTTTCTGTATTTCATAGTGACCTCTAAAATCTGCTGGTGATTAAAGAGTCAAAATTAAACTTCATAGGAAATTTATCGAGTAAGTCGAAATTCCTGATGAAGTGTCACCTAATCGTGATTCTTAATTTTGGCTGGTCATCAAGTCGAGAGATGGAACATAAGCTCAGCTGGGAATTTATTGATTAAGTCGAAACTCCTTGTGAAGCTTCATTTATGTTCATCATGATCAATACTTAGGCTTGCAGCTGACCACCAAATCTAGATATGGATGTAGAACAGTGGAAAGGTTCCGTTGAGATGTATCACGAACCTTCTTCAATGAACTCGACTCGATCGAGGTCGTCGTGAGACCGAATCGTGATTCACCAAATTTACAGAAGCGGAGGGATGATTGGAGACATGCCACTATTTACATATTGAATAGTCACCACCTTTTTGTCAAAAAAAGGTGGTGATCAGGAAGAAGAGTGCTTAAATTACCGTTTCAGCATGATCAACTTCAAAATAAGAAGAGTGACAAGACTAAAATCAAAATTTTTGCCTTTGTCTTCTCTTTGATGTTAACATCCTCTATCATAACAGTTTGATGTCAACAAGAATCAAAAGAGTGGAGATGATATCAATTTTGCTCGGGACAAGGATTGCTTGTAGAAGAAACAGTCAGATAAGTCTGTCTTAATGACCAGAGGTTAATGTTAACGTGGTCATGTACAATGCCTCCTTAATTAGAGGTATAGTATTACGTGATTAGGGATAGTACTTTTTAAAGAACTTGACATTAATCGGCATCATGAGTGTGTCGCCGTTTGGATTAGCTAGGCGGTATACTTCATTCGAGTAGATTGTCTCTACCGTGAAGGGTCCCTCTCACTTAGGCTGGAATTTTCTTTGGTCTTGTGTGTCATGACATAGGTCGCCTGACAGTTAAAACCAAGTCTCCTTTCTGAAAGACTCTCTCTCTCTCTCTCTCTTTGATCTTTTTGTTGAAGGCCTTTGAGATTTGGGCTTGGTACAACTCAATACGCCGTTGAGTTGTAGTCTCTTCTCGTCCAATCCTTCTAGCTCTTGGAGACGTAAATGATCATTATCTCTTCTGTCATCTTGGTTTTCAGAGCATTACGTAGTGACAGCATTTGTATCTCTAGAGGTATCACTGCTTCACACTCGTAAACTAGAGAGAAAGCGTATTGCCTGTAGGAGTTCCGATCGTCACTCGTAGGCCCAAAAGCATCCACAAGCTTCTCATTTTAATCTCGTTTGCTTGAAGAGATGAGCTTTTGAGGAGCTTGATAATCGTCTTATTAAACGCTTCTGCTGACCCATTGACGGTTGGGTTGTAAGCAGTTGAAACCACATTCTGAATCTGGTACTTGTCGTAGAATCGTTAGAATGATTGGCTTGCAAATTGGGGACCATTGTCGTGGATAATCCATCTGGGACACCAAATTGATGAATGTCATGGTATTTGATAAAGTTGACCACATTGTTGTTTCTAACGTCAGCGAGCGGTGCAGCTTCCGCCTACTTTGAGAAGTAATCAGTTATCGTAACGATGAATGATTACCGAAAAACAAAGATATAGTTAAGGATTAGAAGGATGTTATCTAGATGGATGTGTGTCTTTGTCTTCCAAATATATCTGCGGTAGTAAGGGTTAGCAGGTTGAACCTCAGGAGAGATGCGATGGAAGCTTTTCGGTACTATTGTCTTCTTATTATCTTCTCTATTAAAGAACTTAGAAAAAAAGAAGGATGGATAGTATGTGGACAAAGAATTAATCTAAAAGAAAGGTTCACAACTTACTAATAATCAACCACCATAATGTGCTAATGCTCAATAAATAATGACTTCACTTTAATCCTATACATGATATTCTATAACAAATTAAGCAAGATACATAAGATAGAAACTAGGTATGATTTGAAATAATTCCAAGTTTTAACGCTACAGTATCAAGATTGTCAATCAAGTATAAAGTAAAAAAAAATTATTAGAAAGTACTATGCAAATCTTAACCCTATTTGAAAAACACTAATTAAAGTTTAACATTAAAATATCAAGATCTCCATCAAGCATAGATTAAGAAAAACAGTTAAAAATTATTAGTAAATATTTGACCTAGTTGCTTATCCTAATGTGTCTTCAAGAACAAGGATTAGAGTAGGCATGCATATAATCTAATCTGGTTATCTACTAGATCGTAGATGTAATGGTGGTGATGTTTTAGCAAGTTATGAGAAAAGATCTAGCTACTCATGTTATGGACTAAATTACGAAAGCAATAAAAGAAAGCATTATGATGGAAACAAATAAATATTAATGAAAAGAAAATTGAAAAGAAGAACAAAAGAATCTTGTTTATTGAGCTATCACCATCAAAATACAATAGCTCCTTCCTTCTTTACAAACTTGAACTAAACTTAAACTAAAAATTACAATAGAGATTCGAAAAGAAAAGATGACCTAAAGAAAATTCTAAACTTGATTTTCAGAGATGCCTCTCATTTATTACTCTTCAGGGTATTATAAGGGATTCCAGCAGTAGAGTCCCAGTAGAATACTCCCCCAACCGCCACACACGCGGCCACAGAAAAGCAGCGTTTCCTCGACAAAAAGGAGGAGGCGCGACCTTTTTTGTGGAGTCTGGGCACGCGTTTTGACGCATGATTTCATCTCGTCCCTTCATCTGAAGATTTATCCTTAAATTCTCATTTGAATTTTAAAATTAAAATAACCTTATTTTTTAGATAACTTAGAAAAACAAGTTATCTATAAATCTGAATCTTAAACTTGAATTCTCTCCTTTATCTTTGACATGGGGATCAAGCAACTTAATTTAAATTGACTCTCTCCTTTATTTCTGATTTAAGATAGGATAATTTCTGAATTAGCTTAGACTTGATGGGCTTTTGAGCTTCTCTTTAACTTTGGGCTCTTTTCTTTTCTCTTTTTAATATAGATGTCTGCACATTACTAAACAATAAACATTATTAAATAGCAGTGCTTTATAAAAATAAATATGAAAATGTAATTAAAAATATGCACTTTCGGTGAACTATATCACACCACCGCACCTATCTTTACTCATCCACGAGTGAAACAAGAAGAAAAAAAACTAATCTAATTTAAACTAACTCACTTTCATAAGAATCATGGTTGCACTTAGCATATACATAAAGCCGTTAAACCTCTAGGTTACCTCTAGAGGACGAGTGTTGTCTTGTGAGGATTTTGAAATTCATTTTGAAAGAGAAAATATTTGAAATATTTTTGTACAAATCAAGTAATCTATAAGTTTTAGGATCACCAATTATTCATTCCTATACTTAGTCTCGATGCAAATATTATTATTAATTTAGATTAAGATTAAACTGAATTTCTCACTTAGTCTTTTATTTTACCCTAAGTTTTATACATATTTGCGACTGTGAATTTTGATTCAAGATTCTTCAACTTTAATTCTTATGCCTTAAATATTCATATATATAAAAAAATTCTTTTATGAAAGAAGTTACAAAGTATTACCACCTCGTTGCCCTTTAAGCAATCTTTTTTTTCTTTTTTGTAATATGTATAACTCATCCAATTTTCTTTCTTGTAAGTATCAAGGCTTCATGAGGCCTAATACCTAACTAATTGATCACTAGATGTGTTAATAAATATATATTTTTTAAAACTACCTAATTACATTTCGCGTAAGTTCTAAGGGCTTTCTTAGGTCAAAGCACCTAGCAAATCAATAATTTGATTTTGTTTATTTTTCCTATATATATATATATATATATATATATATATATATAGATATATATATATAAGGCACAAGAGTCTTTGTTTTGAATCCTAAGTGTGTAAGCGTATAAAATATGCATATTTCATCAAGGGAAAAAAATCAAGACTAAATTACTTTTTAAATTTTTCCTCTAATCTAAAAAGTTAAACAAACATCTTATTGACCGGGTATTAAGAAAACCTAATTGATATTTTTCTATTCCTTAAAATTAACTTAATTACTTACAAAATAAATCAAAATATTATTTTCTTTCAAAAAGATTTTAAAGAAAAAATTTTTGTTAGTATCTACCTATGTTAGTATGTTAGTAAACCCTCTCCCACAACTATCTCAAACATTATTCTCAATGTATGAATGAATGCACATATGCATGAAAAAAATGAAAGGAAAGACAAATGTTACCTCAAGGTCGTGATTCGGTGGTGGTCAGATCGGGCCAAGCGTTGCAACCCATATCTATATAACGTTGGATCATTAAAGAACCCACCTTTGTTGACCTCTTTCATATGTACAGTGTTACAACCCCAATATTAATAGGATCATAAAAAATCTTAACATAAAAATCTCCATTATATGACCAAGTTTGGAAAACCATCTCACCGTCATAAGTGTCTACAACCTCGGTCTAACGATACAATGCAATTTGTGGAAGTGATTGATTTGGGCTCAAGAATATTAGGTTTGGGAACCAACATTGACTCGGGAAACTCAGTTTCGAGCTCAACCTGATTAGATAAACTTTCCTCACAAATTTATTAGATTCGTCCTCAAATTTTGCTTGAAATAAAAGTTTATTTTTGTCATATTCATCCTCAAAATATGATTCAACTTGCTTCTTGGGAGGTGCAAGTGTATCCAAATCCTCTCGAAATAATACTAACTTTTGAAAAATCAGTTTAGGTTCGAGAGTCGGATCTAATTCAAGAGTGGGTTCCAAACTAAAGACATAAGTTCACATTCATCATCCATCATATATAAATGTGACCATCCATAATAGGTGATTCAATTCTAGAATATAAGGATACGGGAATTAATGTTGGCTCAGAAATTGAGTCTAAATTGGGTGAGAACACCAAAGTAACATAGATTCAAAGTTTGGAACTAATCACAAAGTTAGGGATCGGGTTCACATTCGCACTCAAGTTCAATCTCATTGAAGTTAAAACTTGCCAATGAAAATCACCTAGAGTGGGGGTGAATAGGTGATGGCTATACTAAATGGCAAATGACACGAATTAAAAATTACTTGCTAGAAACCTAGCAAATATCAATCACAAATTAAGAGATACTTGCAAATAAGTAAACAATATTAGAGTGCAAGTAATTAAAGTGTGAGTAGAGTGAGAGAGAAGAGTAAGCAATCGCAAACACAATGATTTTTTCGAGGTTCGAGCCACTGCTCTACGTCCCCGCCTTCAACACTATGA
>JAVJIF010030567.1:0-103813 GCA_038442645.1 Agave tequilana | reverse complement strand
GTCAGGGGAATCGGCAATCGGTAATCATCAGAAAGCAATCGGCAATCAGACGACACAAGGACAGAGAGAGGCAGACCGAGACAGGAGAGAGCTCAACTCTCGTCAAGCTTGCTGCGTACAAGCTGCTCTTTGCCTACCTTCTCTTTGAGAGTTTTGGTAGACAGAGCTGTGTTACTCCCTCTACCAGCCAAAGAGAAGATCCCCTGACGATCCCGACGGTCATCGGTCAACGGAGAACAAGATTCACTCTCCACCGCCACACGAAGAACCCAGCACTAAGGGAGGATTCAAGACTCAACATCCTCCCTCCCTTGTAATCAGAGTATTAATCCGTTGTAAACTTTCAATTGATTCAAGGAAACGTTACGTGAATTATTTTTTTTTCTCCGCAAACAAGAGGATGGCGACTCCGCTGGTACTACGTTTATCACTGATGAGTAAATCGTGGCGCAGGATGACATCCTCCGTAAGGGGAAGATGGTCGAATCGTTTATTGTCGAGTTCGACCAGGCGAAGTACGAAGAGTCCCTCTTCCAGCTCCAAGAGCCCAAAGGCCCGCGTCTGCCGCCGGGTCTCGACAGGGAACGGCCCCGAGGCCCGATTGAGGCTTTCTCGGGCGCCCATCTTGCCAACTGTGCCAAACAAGGTGCACGCGCCAACGCCTCTCAGAAGGCCCGCGTGGCCCCAGGCACAACTGCTTTGCGACAACCGCGTCGCACAGAACACCCGCGTCAGCGTCTTTCAGGAGACCCGCGTGGTTAAAATCCCTGATGTTCAGCATCAGGATGTTGTTGGTCTCTCCCCACCTCAGCGACGCAACCGAAACGCTGAGCGTCGACAGAGGAGACTGTGCGCGTCAGCTGCAAGTTGGAACCTCTGGTTGTTGATGATTGAGGCTGGACGCAGCACACAAACGGGCGCCTTACTCGGGACTGCAAAAGTCCGCGTTTGGCGGCCCAAACGTGAGATTCCTTCAGGTAGGTCCTCTGAGGACCAACTCACAGACGCCAAGGTGGAGCATCTGTGCCTTGTCAATCACAAGAGGCACGCGCCCATAGGCGTGGGGCCCAGCAGCCCATCCTCTCTCAAGTGTCTCTACCCCGACACACCTAGCAGCAACGCGATAGGCGCATCTTGTCTCAAGAGAGACACCAGACGCGCGCTGAACAGCTGGGCGCGAGAACCGCGTCCCTCAAGCCTGCGTCCAGGCTGTACAGCACATGGATGCCCCCCGTCTTCGACGTTGTGAGGCTAATCTTTTCAATCCCCCTCCCATGGATTTGAGGGATTATTTGACGAAGAAAAGAAATGCCAATCAGGCCACTTCGTCGTGTTGCTGCCAACGGCTCATCCATATGCTCTCTGAGTGCCGTTGCGGATCAGGGCGTACATCAGCAGTCTTTAGTCAGACAGCTGACTCTGATTCCCCCGTCAGCTAAAAGAAGCGCTCCCACAGAAGAGAGAACCTTCTCTGACATTGAGTACCCAGAGCTTACTGCGAATATGACAAGAGGAGTAAGGGAAAACAACTTGCAGTCAGCTCAGATGAGTCTGACTCTGAACCAGAAGGGGTGTATCAACACACTCGCACCCGGACTGGGGTCATTCCCCCAATTGATTTAATGCCTAGCCCATGGCATTAAAGTGAATGATTCTCACTCCGCCATAGCGGTAATCAAGGGCTTCGAACTCTTTCGTCGAGAAGGAGACTCTGCCTACATGACAGGCACTCCTGAGGAGACGGCTAAGCGTTTAGAACAGATCAGAAGGCACAAATGGATATGATTCTTTCTCAACAGGGAATCTATCAACTCCCTCAAGTAGGCGATTGCACAGCTGCTCGAAGACAGGAGGAGGTCTCCTCCTAAAAAGTCAAAGGGGGCAAAGGAGAAAGGGAGAAAGCTCATCTTCCGAACCTTCTAAGGAGACGCGACGATCTACTTCCGGTTCGTCCAAACCCGCGTCGCAAGTAAAGGGCGACCAAGACCAGGAAAAGACTCATGCTAAAAGAATGAGTCAACTGGAGCGACGCCTCGAGGCCCTTGCCAATCACAAAGACCTCCAAGAAGTAGGAGTGGTCCGGCCCTATCCTGCTGAGTGGGACTTAGTTCCATACCCTCCTAAGTTCAAGGCTCCAACCCTCCAAGCATTCGATGGGAAGGGGTCACCCAACCAGCACATCTACTACTTCAAATCCCAAACCGGGAACGTAGTAGACAACGATGCCATCTGGCGCGTCTGTTCATCGGCACCCTGAAAGGGTTGGCCTTTGAATGGTTTATGAAGCTCCCTGAAGGTTCTATCAAGAACTGGGGCGATTTGGAGAAGCTTTTCTAACACGCTTCTTCGAGGATGACTCCGAAGTCACGATACCCACCTTTTGGCTACAAAACAGCGAAAAGGGGAGTCCGTCAAATCTTTCGTCGAAAGGTTTCGGAACATGGCACTCCGGTATCCAAGCGGCATGACCCAGGCCACCCTGGTGGAAACATGCCGCCACAATCTCCAAACCTCACTCCTTGCTCAAATAGGAGTTGCTGAAAGCCGCCCCTGGAAGCAATTAAGGTCCAAACAGGGACAGGCTGAGGAGATTGTTGCCCGCGTCAGAGCGGAAGAAGGTAAGCCCGGGCCTAAGAGGTCAACGAGGCGTGCGCCAGACACATCCCTCCAAAAAAAGCGGAAGGTAATTTGGCAACGGAGACCAAATCTCCCGCCAAACCTCAACTGGCAAGGCGAGTGGCTCTTAAGCAGCCACGCGCCAACAAGCAATATTCCTTCAAGGAGGAACATGTCGATTCGCTCTTTAAACTACTCAACAAGAGCAACCGACTGAAGCTCCCTGAAGCTCGGGCCCCGAGGAAGTCGGCAAGACGACAATCCCACCTATTGCTTGTACCACAGGATGCTAGGGCACCCTACCAAAAGCGCTACGTCTTCAAGGACATCCTTCAAGCTCTGATTGACGCGGAGGTGTGAAGCTCCGACCAGAGCAGAAGAAGGTGACGGCCAATGTGACGTCAGTTCTCAGTTCGGAAGACAACCTCCGGACACCCTCTGGAGTAGCCTATCCCAAGGGAGAGCTGAGAGTGGTCAACACAGACCCTCACCAGCAGCAAGAGAAAGGCTTGGTACCCGTCCCTACACCTCAAGGGGAAATATGTGGGTCCACCCTGACCTTGTCAATAAACAGCAATGGACTACTGTGACCAACAGGAAATCCAAAGGCAAGGCAAAGGCTTCATCCTGCAATGTGGTGGGTGCCTCCTCTCGAGAAGCCGAGACTGATGTTCCCTCGTTACCGACTCCGAGGAGAAACAATAGTCATGGCGCAGAGCCCAACCAACTGGTGGTGAAACCGCTCAGGACAGCCCTATTGAAGCGGTATGGCAAAACAGCGACAACCCTCCACAACCAGCTGCAGAGCCAACCAAGCCCCACAAAACAACCCGTGGAGAAACAGAAGGAGACTCGATTTTCTCGAGCTCTTCAAAAGGACATCGCGGAAGGATCTACGGCGCCTTACCGCTTTGATGTCCTGGCTCAACTAGCCAACATCCCAGCACGCATTACCTTGTATGAACTTCTGAGGCTATCAAAGTCAACCAGAGAAGCTCTACAAGAAGCTCGGCAAATGCCGAGGTCTTCATGACCCAGGTGCCGAAGGAGGAAGATGTAGAGAATTGCCTCCACACCTCCCAAATGCTCCCTGCATTACCTTCACAGCAGACGATATGCAGGTTAAAGGGAAGCATGATCGACCCCTGTATTTTACAGGGTATATTGGATCGTCTGAGGTGAACCGCATTCAGGTAGATCCAGGGTCCGCGTTGAGCATCATGCCTCGTCGGGTCATGCAGCATCTGGGCATTCCTACCATCGTTTGAGCACCTATCCAGACAACTATCTATGGGTTCAATGCCAACCAGACCCGTCCGATGGGAAAAATCAGCTCAAATGCGGATTGGAGACCTCAAGTCGGAAGTGACATGCTACATTATCGACGCTGACACTTCCTACAATCTATTGCTGGAACGACCGTGGATACACCGCAACTCTAGTTCCCTCCACTCTCCACCAAGTCATGAAATACATTGACGGAGTGGAAAGGTGCAGACGTTGATCGCCGAAAGGTATCCGTTCAAAGGGGTCGAGAATTATTTCACCGACTCTTTACTGTACCAAGATCCGGTGGAGATGGATGAAGTCCCGCAACCAGAGGAGCCAGACTCTGGTACGAAGCTGACACCGAGCCCGAGAAAGAAGAGTGCCTGTGGGAGTTAGAACCACTTGTAAGAGCACTAATAAGCTCGATGTTGATAATACCACCGATAATGTAGGCGGTTGGTATATTAATGAAGATTTAGATTTGCGTATTTTTCTGTGTTTGCTTCTGATTCAGTACCATCAGACACTAGCACCGAAGTAGACGATGACCCCTGGTCAGCAGTAGATGCTTTGACATGTGCATGTACCAGTGAAGTCGTCCTTCGAGAATACCAAGATAATGGTAATGCGCAAGAATCTATATTTATGGTGCCAGCAAGACGGAAGGGCCAAAAACCAATTCTTTTGGGCGAATCTCGTCTGAACCAATGCCCCGCGAAGAATCGGAAGGCGAGGAGGAATCCCCTCAGTTCGGTCATTATGAACCAAAAGCACTCAAAATGATGAGATGCATGGGGTACGACCTGACCAACAAACCGGGTTGAACTTCGGCAAGGAAGGAGGACGTTGCTTCGATCCTTTGTGCCGAAAGGGAAGGCCCCCGATTATTATCATCAGACACGCCGGGGTTGGGTATGTATCAACTTCGGTCCCATCAGCCTCGATTCTCAAGAATCGTCGAGCAACGATTACTCTTCAGACACATCATCTTGGGAGTCAGATGTCAGTGTCGGCAACATCTTCAAGGAACTTTCAGTAAACATGGTTTCAACAAGCCACCTGGAAGATGGAAATGAAGAAATGATCCAATCTGATACAGATCCTTGGATCAAACATTTAAATGCTCTTTGGGACACTCGCTTTGAACAGCGCGAGCCACCCACAGAAGACAAGGTTGTTCAAGTCAATCTAGGAGATGAGGCCAACCCTAAGCCCATCTTCATAAGTGATGGCCTGTCACCTCAGGAGAAGAAGGATCTAATATCTCTTGTACAAGAGTATATAGACGTCTTCGCCTGAATTACGAGGACATGCCTGGACTTGATCCTCAAATGGCTATGCACCGCCTCAACATCAATCCAGACGTAAAACCTATCAAACAACAGCAGCGACGGTTTCGTCCAGAAATAATGGAGGCAATTCAATCAGAAGTCAGAAAACTTATTGATTCTGGCTTCATCAGGGAAGAACAACATCCCGACTGGGTAGCCAACATCGTCCCCGTCGCCAAGAAGAACGGGAAGATCCGGATCTGCATCGACTTTCGCGATCTAAACGAAGCCTGCCCCAAGGACGAATTCCCATTGCCGATCACAGATGTCATGATTGACAATACTTGTGGATTCGAACGAATGTCCTTCATGGACGGATTCTCAGGATACAATCAAATCAAAAAATGTATCCTGATGACGAAAAGCATACCTCCTTCAGGGCAACTCTAGGGGTATATTGCTACACCGTCATGCCCCGGACTGAAAAATGCAGGGGCAACATACCAAAGGGCCATGAACGCCATTTTCCATCGGCAAATACGCAAAACGGTGGAATGTTATGTTGATGACATTGCGATAAAAAGCCGCACTAAAGTGATCACATAGCGGACCTGAAGTGGTCTTCGACAACAGGCGGACTCATCAATTGAAGATGAATCCCACAAGTCCTTGCTGGGGGTGGTCAGTGGCAAATTCTTAGGATTTGTTGTAACATCCACCGGAATTCACTTAGACCCGGAAAAGGTTCGCGCTATCCAGGAGATGCAACCCCCGAGAAATCTCAAAGAACTCAAGGGATTGCAGGGACGATTGGCGTACATCCGCCGGTTTATCTCAAACCTCTCGGGAAGATGCCAACCCTTCGCTAAGCTAATGAAGAAGGGTGTCTCATTCATTTGGGATGACGCTGCCAACAAGCGTCGAGGAAATCAAGCAATACCTCACTCAACCACCAGTCCTTGCAGCTCGGTCTGGAAAGCCTTTCCTGGTATACGTTCAAACAATGGATCATTCTTTGGGAGCTCTACTAGCTCAGAATGATGATCAAGGGCGAGAACAAGCAATCTACTATCTGAGTAGAACAATGATCGGAGCCGAACATCGGTATAACCCGATCGAGAAGGAATGTTTGGCATTAGTGTTCGCTATTCAGAAAATGCGGCACTATCTGGTAGGCCAAACTATAAACGTCATATCAAAAGCAACCCCCTGAGGTTACTTATGACTAAGCCTTCATCATTAAACGGCTGGCTGGCAAAATGGGCCATATTGCTCTCCCAATATGAAATGCATTTTTACCACAAAAAGGCCATTAAGGGTCAAGCGGGGTAGCGGATTTCCTAGCTGAGCACCCAGATCCGAGGGCAGCCAAACTTTACGACAATCTCCCAGACGAGGTCGCTGAAGCCTGCTTGACTCAGACATCATTTGAAAGTCAAGTATGGCAACTTTTCTTCGACGGTGCATCAAGAACAAGCCCAAAGGGACACGTAGTAGCGGGGTAGGAGTAGTAATCGTATCTCCACAAAATTATGTGATTCCCCGAGCTGTCTCATTAACTGAGCCTTCTTCCAACAAGTGGCGGAATACAATGCCCTTTTGATTAGGATGCAATCGCCGATGAGATTGGCGTTAAAAATCGAGGCATACGGCGACTCTAAACTCATCGTCAGCCAAGTTCGCGGAGAGTACGAAGTCAGACATGAGGACCTAGTACCCTACCACAACGCAACTATCCGCATGGCCGAGGGGTTTACAAGCTTCTACATCGACCATGTACCGCGCAGGCAAAATGCGCACGCGGATGCACTCGCATCCCTCGCGGCCTCCTTAGCTCTTCCAGCTGGAGCAATGGAGAAGATATTCGTCTACAGCCACGACCTGTATTGCCCGAGAAATGCTCTCGAGGGTTATCAGGAGTCAAGGGAGATTGTCAAGGTAAAGAAACACTGGAATTGTCAACCGGTCCAGGCTTAAAGACTGGCGATTCCCCTACATTGATTTCTCTTATACAACATTCTGCCTGAAGACACCAAAGAGGTGGCTGCCATTCGAAAGAAAGCCCCAAATTCTATTATAATGCGATTACGCGAACATTGTATCATCGATCGCATGACGGGGTCTTGCTCCGGTGCTCTCACCAAAGGAGGCTCAAGAGGTATTGAAAGAAGCCTACGACGGTATGTGTGGAGCCCATCAACCTGACCCAAAACTGGCACATCGACTCCAAAGATTGGGTTACTATTGGCCCAAGATGGTTGCCGACGCCGTCACCTATGCTAAAAGATGCCACGCTTGTCAAGTGCATGGGGATTCATCCATCAAGCACCAGGGTATCTCCACTCTACAACCTCTACCTGGCCATTTTGAAATGTGTGGAATGGATGTGGTTGGCCTTATCAGCCCACCATCGTCAAAGGACGCGGACTTCGGTTTATTTTGGCAATAACCGATTATTTCTCTAAATGGGCTGAGGCCATTTCTTTGAAGGAGGTCAAATCGTCGAACGTGATAAGTTCGTGAAACATCACGTTATTTACCGTTTCGGTGTACCTCGAAAATTGTCCATGACAATGGATCTCAGTTCATCAGCCAGGCTTTCCAGAGATTCTGTGCCAAGTTCAGAATCCAGAGTGTGTCCTCAACGGCATACTATCCTGCGCTAATGGCCTCGCAGAAGCTTTCAACAAGACTATGGCAAGCTTCTCAAAAAGTTCGTCTCGAAAAGTCAACGGGACTGGGAAAACAGGCTAGGTGAATGCTTATGGGCTTATCGCACAACTGTGCGAACCCCAACTAAAGCTACGCCATTTTCTTTGGTCTATGGGTACGAAGCCGTGCTCCCATTGGAAATCCAAATTCCATCTCTACGCGTCGCCTTGACAGCGGAGATGACAACAGAGGAGAAGCATCGACAGCGACTCCAGGATTGGAGGCCTTAGATGATAAACGTCTGCAGGCCCAATAACAAATCGAGCTCTACCAAGCTCGTATTATCAGAGCCTTCAACAAGAAAGTCAGAGTGCGAACTTTCAAGAAAGGCGACCTAGTCTTAGCCGTCAGAAGACCCATGGTGATGACGCACAAGACAAAAGAAAATTCCAACCCAAATGGGAAGGACCATTCGTAGTAGAGTCAGTCTACTCGAATGGGTCATATCGCCTCATAACCTCAAATGGCGATACACTCATGATGCCGATCAATGGCAGATTCTTGAAGAAGTACTATCCTTATAGTACTCCTCTGATCAAGTTAAAAATACACCTCTGATCAAAACAAGAAGAGCTTCTTCATTAATATCCAACGCCTCCGATGGCTAAGGATAGAGGAAAATGGTGGCTTCTAAGCCCAACATAAGTCTTCGACAACTCATCATGCTGAGGGGAATAGCATGGCTAGCCCAACTCAAACGGTAGTTGGTAAAGGCACCTCAAATCCATTAATAGCTGAGGGTTTGCTAAAAATCCTAAGTAGACTTGGCTCCACTCTTTCCTCCAAAATCCCTTACCAATTCTCATCCACAGAATGGTAGGTCTACAAAATACAACCATTACTAAGTTAACACTATACCTCTGGTAACGGAAACTTTTCAATATTCCTTGTCGAGTACAAATTTTGCTTGTCACTCTACACGGAGTATCAAACTTTCAAATTTGCCAGTTAACACTATACCTCTGGCACTTCAAATTTTCACTTGTCAATTCTCATCAATAGAATGACAGGTCCTCAAATTGCTCTTATCATGAGTCAATCTTCGTCAAGTTAATACTACACCTCTGACAAATTACTGTTAAAAGTTTAACACACACCTCTAAACAGTAATCAGGTTTCTGTCAGGTTTAATATTACACCTTGACAGTCACTTTTCTTCAGACTTCCATATCGAAGCTGAAATGGATGATGCTAAGTTAACATTACACCTCTAGCATCAAGTCATTGCTAAGTTAAACAATACACCAATGGCCATGACTTTTCCTCGGACTTCCTTATACAAGCCGAGATGACCAATGCCAAGTTTAACATTACACCTCTAGCATTACCTCACTGTCAAGTTAAACATTACACCATGACAATGACACTCTGAGTTAAGTTAATATCACACCTCTGACTCACACCCTTGTCAAGTTAACATTACACTTCTGACAAGACCACTTTCAGCCCGTTAAGTTAATATCACACCTCTAACGGTAACAAACTTTCCTAGATCCCCACGAGTCTAGTCTCACTTGGTATTTCTCTTCAACAGAATAACAAGTCTACCTAAAAGCATTGTTAGGTAATACTACACCATCAACAGTGTTTCCATCAAATCCCTAGCTGAGCTCAATCAAGTTAAATCCCAAACACTTGATAAAAGTTCACCTCCCTGGGGGTACCAATTCTACTTGTCACTTCTCTTATATAAAGTGGCAGGTCCACCAAAAATTATTTTATCTCTGTCAAGTTAATATTACACCTCTGACAGTATTGTGAGAATTCCTGAAATAGGATCACTCCCTACAAAGTTTGACTTATTAAGATTATCATAATAATTTTGACAAAGTCAAAGATTCTTTGCTTCTATGAGTCTAACTGAAGACAAAAAGTTCAAGACAGTGAAAGAGGCAAGAAGAAAAGTGTCACTTTTATTTATTTCCAGGCATATGAAAGTGATACAAAATGCTCTCTTATACAATAAGATTGAGTGTTACAGTTAAAACGCTCTCTTATACGATAAGATTGAGTGTTACAATTAAGGAGTACAAAGAAGTCCCTCTCTCTCTCAGAGGTTGCACTCACTCCTTAAAGCCGCGTCTGATTCCAAGTGCGTGATGTTGTGGCGACAATAGAAGCTGGTTGCACCACGATGCATGATGTAAACATAGAAAGAGCCCTAGCTGACTAAGCTGAGAGCAATGGTGTTCTTGAGGTCCGGTGGCAGCAGAAAGTCCTGCAACCCTCGTTCATGAACATCTCTTTCCCAGCAGGCCATCCAGCAGACATGAAGAGTCCTCGATGTTACTTCTGGAGTGGGAGAGGAAGAGGATCCTATCTGCCACCTTATTCACCGTAGCCCCCTCGCCGCATACTCACTCTGACCATCTCTTGCCAGCAGGCATGATTGGTGCAGTGAATCTGAAGAGACCTTGGCGAGGGTCGATTCCTCATCAGGGACATAATATATTCCCTTGTGGACGACGAGGACCATAATATATTCCCTTGTGGACGAACATCGAACAAGTCCGCCGACTGAAATATTCTTCCAGGGGCCCAGCGAGCCTGAAAAAGGACAATCAAGCCTACCTACAAGGAGTAAACAAGGGGGTTAGAAAGTCTGGAACTTAGTGTACTTCAACAAAGAAAACTAAGTGACAGACGCGGCTATTGTCGAAGACTTCAGACGCGGGAATGAGCCCGCGCAGTGAGTCAAAATACCGCGTCAACAGAAACAGACGCGATGTTAAAACTGTAATACACACAGGATTCGAACGCAGTCTAAGATTTGCATCTGCAAGACGCGAAAAGACTCAGACGCCAAAAATTGCCATCTCCCTGCTGAATGAACAGGAGTTGCAAGATTCGGGTGAAACCTTCAGCCTGAGTTGGAATTCATCCAAGTCAGTGGCCTTAAAACGCGAGCTCACGAACAAAGTCGGCGGCGCAAATTCCAGAAGGAATGCACCAACTCATACTTCA
Organism: Agave tequilana; assembly: GCA_038442645.1. Lineage (NCBI taxonomy): Eukaryota > Viridiplantae > Streptophyta > Magnoliopsida > Asparagales > Asparagaceae > Agave > Agave tequilana. The sequence goes on along the minus strand of JAVJIF010030567.1, from coordinate 92,981 downwards.
TGAGGAAACCCAAATGGTGATGCCAAAGTGCAAACTTGGGTGGACTAGAAACATCACGACAAGTCGGGACGTCATACCAGCAGAGGCCTCTGTCTGCATCAGAACATGGACATGGAAGGTGATCAGAGAGACACTTTGTCCTGAAGAGACAAACAGAAGCATGAAAGCTCTGGGTCATCTTCTTCCCTGGTGTCGTCTTCATCCATGAAGGCAGTCCCCTGTTAGAAACTCTGAAGAGGGCGGAAGTTCTCAGAGCAATCGTTCTCTCAAAGGGAAAATAGTCTAAGATTGGGACTGCTAAAGAAGGCGAGCCCCTATTTATAGGCCGCTCCCGTAACGTCATTAATGGTTCATTTATTGGAATCGTCGGCGTTATTGACCGCACGATTGTCAAAGTCCAATGGGAAGCTGACGCGTGGAGGGTCACTTCGGGAAACGTTGAAGACGCTGGTCTCCAGCCGCCCGCGCCGGTGTTACATTAAAGGGTACTAACGCCCAAGTCCAATGAGGAACCGACGCGTGGACAACTGCTTCAGAAAACAACGGATGACCCGGTTTCCAATCGTCAGTGAAGACTGGACGTTCAATCGACATTAAAGACTTGACGTTCAAAGATCTCATAAGATCTTTATGTCAGGCCGCATGTAACGCCTAAAAGTTACATTGATACGCAGATGGGAAAACCGCATCCTGGAACCCGCGTCTCTTTTTTCAGAATGAATGACGTCCACCCGCGTTCCAAAGGAAAGTCCGCGTGACTCAGAATTGCGTCCTTCAGCAAACAGGGCCATTTTAAGGAAAGCACTTGACTCAGCAAAGGACTTACTCCATTCTGAGATTAATGGGAAAATACACAAGGCTGCGTCCCTCGCGTCCGCTCGAGTCGCGTCTTCATTGGCAGGACAGACTCGCGTTACTCAAAGCCGCATTTTTCTCTGCGAGTTGACGCCGCCACGTCTCTCTATGAATTGACGCCGCGTCTCATCAAAAGGACTTTGTTCTATCTGAGTTCTTATGAACTGATGACCGCGTCTCTCTATGAATTGACACCGCGTCTCATCAAAAGGACTTTGTTCTACCTAAGTCCCTGTGAACCAATGCCGCGTCTCATCAAACGGGCTTAGTTCGGCCTAAGGTCCTAAGGGTCAAACGCCGCGTTTCATTTAAAGAACTTGGTCTCACCTAAGTTCAGCATTCACAGTCAGTTAATCAAAGATTGTGATCAAGAGGTCGAATTCATCCATAGCAAAGCAACAAAGGAGGTGGAACCAAAAACTTCAAAGACTTTTATTATATCAAAGATGATAAAAGTTAATACAAAACACTCTTAGTAAACAGAGTGTCCTTTCTTAAAAAAAAAAGAGAAGGCTACAAGTCCTGGTCCGCCAAAGAACGGATTTGCTCTCTAAGGCGATGTATCTTATTTTGACGCGCCTTCTCAACCTCCATGAGAGCTCGGGCCCGCAGATCCGCTTCAGACAAAATCCCTGCGCTTGCACTCGAAGGGATTCCAGCTCAGACGAACGAACAGAGAGGTCCGCTTCAGTTTGCGCCTTGGCGACCTCTAACTCCGCTAGCCTCTTTTCAGAGGTAGCAAGCCTCTGTTCGTTGAAGACAATCATGGCCTCAGCCCTGGCTATAACAGCTCGAGAGTCAAGGATAGCCTGATTTGCGGCCTGTATGATCGTCTCTGACTCCTCGAACTCAATCGCCAGCCTTTGGTGATCAGCCTGGACACGTTCAAGAAGACGAGTACTATCGGTGATCTTCTCCTCCACCTCTTTTCGCTCCTGCTCTTGAGCAATAAGGAGCCTGTTCAGCATTTCTTGGGCTTCGTGGGATGAACCAGCATCATCCTCCAGGGATCGAAGCTCTCTCAGGTGCTGTCCCAACTGGTCCACCAGCAGCTGACTCGCCTGGGCTAGCAAAGAGCCTCCGGCCAACTTGATGTTCTCGACCTGGTTTTCGAGAAACATCTGGGCAAAGTCAAGGGAGCTACCCCTAGTCAGGACGAAATCGATGCATGTTCGCATCGAGGTAAGGAACTGCTGCACCGCCTGGCGTGTCAAAAGCTCCATGATATCATCATCCGAAGTGCTCCCCGATCCCCTTTCTATCACGGGTTGGGGGATATAGATCGGCTCTGTTGGTGCAAGAGTCGAGCTGACCACGGGTACGGCAAGAGCAGAAGCAGCCACTGGCGCTTCTGGGGGTACCACCTCTGCAGGAACCTCCACAGCCGATGACAGGGTAGTGAGCTCGACCTCCTCAGAAACCTCAGCCAAGGCTTGGGCCGTGTGGCCTTCCGGAGGGACATCGACCGTCAGACTCTCTGCCTGGGCCCCCTCAGTTCTCTCTGCAAGTAATCTCAACATTAGCCAGAATGGTAAAAAGAGAAACATCCGGGACATCAAAACTTCCTTACCAAGCTGGAGGTCCAAAGATATCGAATCCTTGGGCGAACCCTGCAGAGGTGAAGTCTCCCTGACTTCAGTGGTGGCTTCCTCTTCCTGCAGAGTAGAAGCCTCCCCGATTTCGGTAGTTGCCTCGGCAACTGGAATCTCAACTCCTTCCGGCTGGGTCATCTCTCGCACCATCTCCTCGATATGCGAAGAGGTTGCAGCCTCGGTATCCTCAGCCAATCCTGCAGCATAAAAGGAGAATGTTAAAGCCTCCTCTTCAAAATGAAAAGGGAAATCAGGTCAAAAGGTGAAAAGAGTACCTTCAGTAGGAGCAACCGCTGGTGGTGACGTCGTCGCCGGCTCACACCATGTATTTCCTCCTTCGAGATGTGTGAGAATTTGCTCGGATCAGGAGAAGCGGGTTCGTCACCATAGTCGACCTCATCCTCAAAATCGCTTTCCTCTGCGGATAAGGAAGACGACGATTCAACATTAGAGGCCTCAGTAGCCGGAGCCTTGCCTCTAAATACCCCAGTAGTAGGGCTGGGGTCAACCATCCGAGGACTGAAGATGAAGACAGAAGGAGACCCAGGCTGTTGTGCCTCAACCCTCCTCTGAGCTAAGGAAGACTCGGGCTGAGCTGAGATCCCCGGAATCTCAACATCGACTCCGCTCATTATATCAACCTCGAGCTGCTCGGTATCGTCAGTGGCGGTGGGTCTGTCAGCAGGCTCCCCCTCCTCTGCAATCCTGAGGCTCCTGCGGTGTAACCTGCGGGCATGGACTAAGGGAGTGTCGTCCTTGTCCACCTCTTCCTCCCTCGGCTCCCCAACACCAGAAGGGATGTCCGCGGGTCGAGAAACTGCAGCCGTCAAGTCTCTCCGAACCTTCTTTGGGGCAGGCTCAGCAGTGGAAGTAGAGCCTTGACGACGCTTGCCCACCGCCTGTCGAGCCCTGGTTGGTCGCGACCCCGCCCTTGTTGCTCGCGGCTCCTCCCTTGACCTTCTCCCGACCTCCTTCAGAGCCTTCAGGTACTGCTTGACGCCTCGCGAGCGTTTACCGGACTCCGACCTTGCTTCGAGATTTGCATTGATACTCTCAATGCATGAATACTCCAGAGCAAAGTGTGGTGTCTGGTTGACTTGGAAGTACTAGGAGCAGAAGCTGAAGCTCATACGGCACTTTGATCCCTCCATAGGTAGACGGAAAGTTGCTTCCGTCCCTCCGGCCACACTGTAGTACCAAGCCCGAGCACCTTCGAACAAGTTTCCTTCGAAGGCGAGTCGAGCATTGGGATTGCCGACGTAGAGTTGATCGTAGCCGAACTGTCGGGCGAAACGATTCGGCATGTACGGCTCGATTGTGCATGTAGTCCCTTGCCGGAAAAGCACATATCCGGGTCAAATATTGATCAACCACCAGAAGACCCCGCGGATAACCTTGTGAAGTCATCTGGGCCCGCGAAATCAGTAAATAGATCCCCGAAAGATGCACCAAGGATCTCAGGGAAGCAGCGATTGAGCTGGTAGTTCGAAGCATCTGAAATGCACTTCCGGACAAAATACATATAAGTATTACGCCAGTCCGAACCCTCTAACCGCTGTAAAAAAGGGGCGAAACCCTAACTCCAAGGCACCGGCGTCATCAGGGAAGGGCAGTGCATCACGTACCAAGCCATGAGGTACGTGTAAGGCAGCTCGATCCGAGGGTTGGGGCGTTTCACCGTCGGCTTCCCCTCTGAGTCAAGGATCGGTTGGCCATGGGAGTTGACAGCCTTCCTGGCTCGCAGAAGTTATGGGTTAACGCCCGTAACCCGCTCTGAATGCCAGCCGCCATGGCCGGAAGAAGGGCTATGGGTCTGCCATAGGCCAGGAGCACCGCCGGGTACACTACATCGGCAACAATGACTTCATGTGGCAGCGTGGGCACCACACAACGCTTCAGCCACAGCATTAAGAAGCCCGCCAACAATGCTCGATCAGAGATAGGGGTCCGGGCTTGATGGTGAAAGCTTTCAAAGACCATGTCAGGTTTGAAACCGTCCTCATTCGAATCCGTGGTGTAGAAGCCTTTAGGAGCCTGGTCGATTCTTTCTTCGATTTCCTTGTCGGAGCTGGGAGCCAGTCGAATTATTGGACGGTCTTTCTTATTGACATTGTTGAACAAGTAACTGGCCCAAGACAGCTGCTTGATTCCTCCCGACCTCCAAGTGGTTACCTGGCCGCAAATATGGAAGTGACATAACACTTCCCAATAAGTCTCGTACAGTTGAGGAGACCCTTCTTTCATAAGGTTGAGCTCCTCAGTGGTTGGGATATATTCCTCATAGGGAGAATCCCCTGTTGCCAGCCCCGAGACCTCATGCAACTCGTGCAGTGCAAGGCCCATCTCTCCGACCGGGGTGAAGAATGTCCCCGTCAAGGAATTGTAACGCTCCAGGACCCCGAAGAAGTTCTGAGAACTCGGCGGAATGCCGTACTGCACGGCCCTGACTGCTGGGTACAGTCCCACATGCTCTAACAGATCTCCAAGATCGGCAAGGACGAAGCTCACCATCCTGCACCACCAATACTTCTCGGTGGAATGGACCCACCCAGGCGCACGGAACTCAACCGGAAAATCACCCTCCACTTAATGAACGCGTTGAGGAAGGTAGTGCCGAGTTTTGGTATCTCTCCGACTGGGAGCTCAGACTTGCGCGACCCGGGGAACAGGCCGAGAACCGGCCTGTCATGACTATCATGACGGTATACCTTCTGGGAGCCCAAGTCACCGAGGGTAATCTCAGGGACGTATCGGGAAACGTCCCATTTCATCTTCCGAGGGACGGACATGTGCTGGAGATAAGACAGTGGGAACATCTTCTCCATTTCTGGAAGGAAGAATCTTCTATCCCCTATCTGACGGAGCCATCTATAATTTCCATCATACATGGAATAGCCGCCATCGCCGATACGATCTCCGAAGAAGAAGGCAGGCTTCTCCAGCTTGACGCGATCATCCGTTGTGAATGCTGCATCGGTCATAAGTACCCGAAGAGTTGTCATATCAACATTGGAGAGCCTTTTCTGGCGCTCCTGCGACTTGTCAGCAGTCACAGGTACTGTCCTTCGTAGCACAAAGGCCAGATCACGGTCAGCACCACCTACATGCCCAAAGTGGCGCTTCTTGGCGAGTGGGCAGAAGGGTGTGGCACTGCAAAAGAAAAGGACATTTAATCACACTTTATCATAAAAATGCTAAGTGTCTATAGTCCAAACGCAGAAGAGATACTGGACGCAGGAATTATCAAGTCCGCGTCCAGACCTGCGAATCTGCGTCTAGACGCAGACGAAATACTGGACGCAGGAATTATCAAATCCGCGTCCAGACCTGCAAATCCGCATCCAGGCGTAAAACCAGCAGGATCAAGTCCGCGTTTTGCAAACCAAGACTTATGAAAATTCTCTAAGTACTTGGGCTCAGGCGCCAGATTCATAAAAACCTGCACCTGATGAAAAATCTTCAAGTCCGCGTCCGAACTCTTCACAATTAGAAATATTCTAAGTGAAGAATCTGAAATGCAAGACTCACTGGCACCGGGTCATCAAACCCGCGCCTTGGTTATCAACTCAAAGACCGCGTCTGAGACCGCGTCTGAGAATCAAACACGGTTTGTTTTCTGTGTTGGCGGTTCTGTTAATGGTTCCATGAGCTTCCAGTAATGGTGAAGTTCAACCCTAAACGGCGTTATACCAGGAAAAGAGACTCCCTGCGCGGAGGAACCGCCCCTCTGGGCCTCGGCGATGGTCGCTCTTGAAGAGGATGCGATTGGCTTGGTCTTAGGTGCCATTGGTGATTAAGAATGGCGATGAACAGAGAAAGAAGAACTCTTTTTCTCTTAAAAACTCTAAACAAATGCGCTCGAAGAAGAAGAAGTATCTCTCTAACTGTTGCCATTTATAGGCACAAGGATTCGCGAAGATACGCGGCGCGTGGCTCGATTAGCTCTGCAGCGAGTCATCGCTTGACGCGTGGAACAAATCAATTTTTAATGTATCACGAAGATACGCGGCGCGTGGCTCGATTAGTTCTGCAGCGAGTCATCACTTGACGCGTGGAGCAAATCAATTTCTCTGCAGCAAAAATCGCGCACCATGGCTCTGCAGCGAGTCATCGCTTGACACGTGGAACAAATTATTTAATGAATCGGGAAGTCCGCGCGCCAAAAAGTGATGTCCCGTCGGTTCCCCAGGCCAACTGGCAGTGCAATCATGACATGGCACAGATTTGCACCCGACAGCCGCGCCTCTTCGATGGACATGCCCCGTCATCACCGCCATAAATGCATTCAAAAGTCGCGTCTCTCTAAGAAGTTCGTGTCTTTTCAGCCCGGCTGAACATCGCGTCTGCTTTACGGAAGATCAGTCGCGTTTTTCATCTGCCAAAAGACGCACCCTATGAGAGTCACGTCTTTAAAGCAGTACCATCTCTACTTTTCAAAAAGAGCCAGCGTTCGGCCTCCTGCTTCTGCAAATCAGTTCAACAGTACACTGGCACAAGCAGACGACCAACCGCTCCTGGCTTAAAGCGCACCCGTGACAGACTAAAAGCAAGCGGGGAGGTTTAGACTGTGTATCTAGACACTCAACATGATCAACTCTGATGGCTTCAAAGAGTTCAACAGTACACTCACGAAGACCAACTCCAGATAAGATCAAACCCGGAGCATTAACAGTCCAGTCATAGACGTGAATTCAGCTAGAGTCCAAAGTATTTCGAAATCCGTCCCAGTTAACTGCGGAATATCGAAAACTTTGGAGGGGGTTCTGTAGGCTGTCTAAAATCACTAAAAGATAAGCCATTAAAAAGCAGAGTTTCAAGTTCTAGACGCGAAGTCTCAGCATCAAGGCGCGTGGGCTCGACACCCGCGTCTCAGCATCAAGGCGCGTGGGCTCAACACCCGCGTCTCAGCATCAAGGCGTGTGGGCTCGACACCCGCGTCTCAGCATCATGGCGCGTGGGCTCGACACCCGCGTCTCAACCTCAAGACCCGCGCCTCGGTTGTAACCGCCCTGGTTATGGGGCCAGTCACCGCCCATGTAGCGGGGAAGTTACCCCCTCATCGTGGAGCATTTTTAGGGGGCACGTTCACCCCTAGGACCCCTATAAATAGCCTCGTTTTCTAGGAGGTCAGGGGAATCGGCAATCGGTAATCATCAGAAAGCAATCGGCAATCAGACGACACAAGGGACAGAGAGAGGCAGACCGAGACAGGAGAGAGCTCAACTCTTCGTCAAACTTGCTGCGTACAAGCTGCTCTTGCCTACCTTCTCTTTGAGAGTTTTGGTAGACAGAGCTGTGTTACTCCCTCTACCAGCCAAAGAGAAGATCCCTTAACGATCCCGACGGTCATCGGTCAACGGAGAACAAGATTCACTCTCCACCGCCACACGAAGAACCCAGCACTAAACAAAGGGAGGATTCAAGACTCAACATCCTCCCTCCCTTGTAATCGGAGTATTAATCCGTTGTAAACTTTCAATTGATTCAAGGAAACTTTACGCGAATTATTTTTTTTCTCCGCAAACATAGCGAACCACTAACTTTGCTAACTTCTAACTCTTAGGTGATTGCTAATTCTTAATCTTGCAAATGTTGAGTCTCTTTCATCCCCGATGGGTTACTTTCATTCTTGGCAAACTCTTGTTGTAATTCTCCATATGATTCATGTGTGCCTCATTTAGAGCCTTGTCTTAGAACAAGTGCCTTGATGGAACATGGAGATGGAATACCAAACATATGCTATTTGTTGTACAACTTTCTTACTTCAATTCTAACTTGTTGTATGGCCTTGAATGTCTAATGAATTTTGTATCTTCTTCCTTAGCATCCTTGAGTGACACTCCCCGATTCCACCATGAAATTCTATCTTGAGAGCTGATGAAATCAATGAGGCTACAAGACAAGTCCAAGATGATCACCCATCCATCAAAGGGGAAAGTAACTTGACCAACAAGCAAGACAAACACTTGCCGATGAATCAACATGAGGCATGCTTCACCCTAACGGAGATTAGTAAGTTAGCAAGTTAGTAAGGTTAGCTAGTCATGACTTTTTCCATTCTAAAAGTCTTTTGCAAGTTTTCTCTACTTTAGTTTTCTTCCTAAAAGCAATTCTTGTTTTCAAATTCTTTTCATTCTCTTTTCATCATTTTTACTTTCATGTACAAAACCACAACCAATTCTTTCACCTATTTTTCCATGTCTTTTTCATTCTTTTGAAACAAAGAAGAACTTTCGTTTGTCTTTCTTCAACATCAAACCGTAAAGCTTCCATCGTGAGCTCTCCTTGTGGATTCGACCCGTATAGCTTATGCTACTACGGTGATTTGGAAAGGAGTACATTACACATTGTGAATACACTTCGGAGTGATTAAGCACCTAAGGTTGACTCTAAATCTTCTCTCTTTTGTTGAATATCTGTGCGAATTATACTCCACTACTCTTTTTCCTTATCACTTCTAACAGCGCTTTTCTTGACGCTGAGGATAAGATTGAAAAGGCCAAGAAAATGATCAGGAAGGCTAATCTTCTTTTGTTCAAGGCTGAACTGGTGCGTCTTGAAGAGATTGCTCAGCTAGAGCAGTTTAAGGCTCAAAATGATGAAGTCCTGCAGCAAGAGCTAGCACAGAGGGCAACTTTCGTTGAAATTGAGGCTCGCCTGGCCCAGACAGTGAGCTTTAATAAGGCCGAGTTGAGGTTGCAGGTACTTATCAGGGCTACTGAGGAGTGGAAGAATAGGCTGGCCATTTTTGAAGAACGGATAAAATCCTACGAAGCCCCTCGTAGCTTGTAATCCGAGCATCCTTGTATCCCTCTTTTGGAATCAATAAAAGTGATTTTATCTGACTCCCTTGTTGCATTTTCAACTTGTTTTATCTTCTGAATTTTCAATTCTTGCTTTCGAGTTGTATTGCAATCCTCCAAAGGAAGTGGAATAATGATATAACTAATCCAATCAGTGGTGATAAGCTGATAGAGTTAGTCACACATTGAGAAAATAGTCCTTACTGGACTTAAAACATGAGACTTGGCTATCTGTCGGTTCAGAGGTCGCAATGACATAACCGATTAAGAAGCCACCAGGCTTAAAATTTTGTCATATAATGACAGAGAAATAGTCCCTACTGGACTGAAAGATGAGACTTGGCTATCTGTTAGTTCAGAGGTTGCGATGACGTAACTGTTGGCCCGGAGGCCTTCCTCTCTAGTTTTGATGATGATTAACTCATGTAGTTATGTTTACTAATAATCTTGTGATTTTAGTTTCAGATCATTAAGAAAGATATTAGTTGGTGATTGCCTCAAAAAGAGGAGTTTGGAAGTTTTCACATGGTGATTCCCGAGCCCGAGCGTCATGATGATACATAGCCATGCTCGTTGGATCACGGTGTTTGGATCGAGTCGACTTGAAGATGGAAGATCGTCAAGAAGACTTAGGTATCATAGAGTTTATTGTGTTTTAGATCCATTTGTAAAGATAAGAATAGTTGATATGCTCAAGTGCACAATACACACAAGTTTTATGTTTTGGATTTGGTTTTCATGAATAGATTGATCAAAACAAGTTTACTTGGTTTTTATGTATATTAGATGTGTTCAATATACATACATGCTTCATATCTTAAACAAACTTATTTTGATATGTCTATTCATGAGTTTTAGGAAAAATCAGATTTTCTATTGAAAAATCCAAGTTTGATAAAATATAAGTTTTGGTTTTTGGTAAAAATGTCAAAACACAAAAATGGTTTCATATGCTTGATATTTGAGCTAAACTTTTTATCACATGTTTATATATCAATGCAAAATGATAAAACTATTTTTGGGTATTTTTACAAGAGTTAAAAGATTTTTTTTAGAAATATTTTTAACATGTTTTTCTGACCCAGAACAGTGGCTGACAGGCCAGGTCGGTCGACCGCACGGGTCGACCGCACAAAGGCCGGTCGACGGTTGCGGTCGACCGACGTGCACAGCCTTGTGCACGTCTGGTAGACACTGGGCCGGCCAACCGGGCAGTCGACCGGACTAGAGAGCTTTGCTCTCTGTATCTGGGTGGTCGGCCGGACGGTCTACCGGATGCCCCAACGGTCATTTTTTGACCGTTGGCGGTCGACCGGCCGGTCGACCGCAAGCTTGTCAGGCTGCCAGATCAGCCTAACGGCTAGTTTTCTGTTTGGGCTATAAATACCCCATTTCTTGGGGGTTTAACTAAGATTTTTAAGAGCAAAAATTCTTACTTTTCTGAAGTGTTTTTACAAGTTTTAAAAAGTGTTTTAGAGCTTAAAGATTTCATCTTTATTGTTTTTCAAGGGTTTTGGAAAATCAAAGAAAACTAGGTTTTTAGGATATTGTTTTGGTTTTCATTTCTATCATCTACAAGAGATTCCCAAGTAGTTTTTCTTTGTTATTTGATTTCCAAAAACACCTTGATTCCACACTTGAGCTATATCTTCTATCCTAATCTATTAGGATCTTTGTTTTGTGGAAAAGAGAGATTGTTTGTGGTTGAAAGAAACCACTTGTTGTAAACACCCTTGCCTTTGTTGTATCCCTCTTTGGTAGAGGTTGATCGGGTGATTGGTTTGCTCCCTCTTGGTAGAGGTTGAGTTGGTTGGTTTGCTCCCTCTAGTGAGAGGTGGAGTTTGGTTTGTATCCTCATCGGTAGAGGTGGATTAGTTATTGTTTGGCTACGGGCCTATCCCTCGGTTGTGAGGCAGTGTTTGAGAGAGGAGTTCGGTACTCCCTTATTGTAAAAATCCCCCTCGGTGGAGGTTCCCTCAGTGGGAGTCCTCGGTGGACAAGATAGTGGATTAGAAATCCTTCTCGGTGAAGGCGGGGACGTAGAGCTAGGGGCTCGAACCTCAGAACATATCATTGTGTTTGCGTTTGATCCATTGTCTCTCTAACTCTCTCTCTTTATATTGTGCATAGCATCATTCATATCATCATGTCATACTTGCTTGCATTTGTGCCTTGCATATATTCATATTGCCTATTCATCTTATATGCTTGGTGTTTGTGTGTGCCTCACTTGTACTTAACCACAAGAGCTTCATATAGCACCTCAACCCATATCTAGGGGAATCAAGAGGAGTTAGTCCAGAGCCCTTCACGGGGAATTCGGCTACACTTGTGTGTTGTACTAAGTGTGTTGCAAATTTATTTTAAGCTTCCGCATTTAGCGCATTTAGTTTCTAGATTAGCATTATCACCTATTCACCCCCGCTCTAGTGTTTTTAAAATTGGTATCAGAGCATACGCTCCTGATACTTAGGCTTAACATCCTAGGAGTGAGATCCCTTGTTTGCTAATCTACCATTTGCATTTGCACATTTGTTTGCTTGCACGCATATAGTTTACATCCATGGACTTCATGACCCCACCTATGTTTGACCCTTCCAACATTGTTGTTTGGAAGATTAGGATGTCCATTTATTTACAAACCCTAGGAGATAAGGTTTACCTTGCCATTACCAAAATCCTACCTTAGTGATAGCAAGCATATAGGGGCCAATGCATAAGCCCTTGAGGCCATTAGAAGCACGCTTCCTAAAGATTATCTTATGCGTGTTTCTAACATTGATTCCGCCTTTGCAGCGTGGAACATTTTGTCAACCACCACCACCTCCAAGCTTCAATTGCAAATTCAACCGGAGGATGAATCTAGAGGAGAATCCGAGCCACAACAATGCCATATGATCCAAGGGAATGACTCCCTTGAGGTACAATCGGAAACTCAACTAGATAGTTTTAATTCTAGTTCTTCTTGTTATGATTATGATGCCCATGCTTTGAATGAAGAACTCTCAATTATTTGTGAAAAATTAATTGAAAAGTATAAAATTTTGAAAAAAAAGACTTGTACTTTAAATAAAAAAATGAAAATTGTCTTCTAAACTTAACAATGTTTTACAAGAGAAGGTTGAGGTCTATAATGAAAGGGATTCATTGAGATCTCAATTAGACCTTGCATTAAAAGAAAATAAAGTTTTAAAATCTAAAAATGATTATGAAACTCTTTGAAGAATAATGATGTTTTGTCTTTAAAAGTTAAATTTGTTTTAAGAGATAATGATTCTTTAAAAAGAGAAATTGATTTTATTTCAAAAGAATTAGAAATTTGTTTAAATAAAAATAAATCTTTGAAAATGATATTGTTTCTCATGTTTGCCATGCTAGGGTAGTTTCACCTAGATCACCCCTTGCATGCTCCACTTCTTCTTTGATTAAAAATGATATAAATATTTAAAGAAGAGTGTTGATTGTTTGGGCTCCACTTTGAGCCAATGTGTAGTGGGCCATACACGTTTGGAAACTTTGTTTCGAAAGAAACAAGTTCCATCTATCATGCATGCACACCCATCACGGCATACACATGCTCCTCACGGACACACTCATCACATGTATGCTCATGTGTACACTTGTACACATTGTGGACGTAAGGGCCACCTTGCTAAATTTTGCTATGATCGTATACCCATTTCTAATTTAGCAAATAAGTTTGTTTGGGTTAGAGAAGGTACTAACCCCCATGGACCCAAAAAGTTGTGGGTACCAAAGACCACCCCTCTTGTTTATGATGTAGGTGTGGGCTCTCACATGAGGTGAGAGTATCGGTACCTTGGAGTGGATGCGTTCCGAGCTTCATGAAAATCATTTGGATGCATCACTTTCAAGGAAAGTTTGGTGGAGATGACCACCATGTTTTTGGAGACAAGGAAAGTTGCCTTCTAGGTTTTGGTAACGATTCCTAACTCCCATTTATTGTTTACATGCTTTTCATTTTATTCATTATAAGCATGTTTGATGTTTGAGATTATTATGAAAATGCCATGATTATTAGACCATTGACATGCATGTATAGCCTTTGAGACACCCATGTTTAATATGGAACATTATTTTGTGTTCTCTCCTTTGTTTAGCTATCATGTTTATCATAGATCTAATAACATGTGGATTTGCATAATAATCATGTTTATGTTTTTCATGTTGATTTACATCTTGTTTTATGCCTAATGATTTGATTACATGTTTAGATGTTAGTTTTCATTAAAACTTGGTATATACTTGTGCATATAGTGGGCCACAAATAAATCTATATATGTTTGTGCTTGAATGCTTATTTGAACCCATTAGATGTGCTAGTATAGTCTAGTTTTGATGATCCATGCATTTTAGACTTGTATTCCCATTCTTGAATTTGTTTTATGTTTATATGTTTAACTTCATGTATATATCCATTTTATCCAAATTATTGTTATACATATACATCCCTTGAGCCACGTGCCTTCATGCATATATCTTTGTGGACTCGTTGTGTTTGGATATGTATGTATACTTTAATTGTATAGAACATACATATACCTTGAAGATTAAATAGTTTTGATAATTTTCATGTTTTCATGTTTCAAGGAATATTGAGCTTATTGTCCATCTTTCATGATTATGATCTTCACATCTTATTTGTACACTCACATTTATTGTTTACTCATGTTTTGTTTTCATGAGTCATATTTATGCTTAATTGACTTAGAGTATTGATTATCATGTGGATTTTATGGTTCATGAAAAATAATTGTTTTATTCCTTGCTTGAAGGATTTCGTACTAGTTAACAAGTTTTTCCATTTAACTAGTTCGTATTCTTCATTTTGGTAGAGTTTTTTTTTCAAACACACTTTATTTTTCAAATCTATTTTTTGAAAACCCCTACCATCTATGGGTGGTTGGATGGGAGACCATGCTTCATGTATGCTTTATATTAAAAATTATTTTAAACTTGAACATGCTTGGGTGGTAGTTATATGATGTATACACTTGATCATTATTGTTGTTTCAATTGGTATCATAGAACTCTTTCAATTGGTATCAATTTTGACCTTTCTTGTATACTCATATATTTTCGTATATGTATGCTTGCATTTCAAAGAATATCAATTTCGATTGGTATCTATTTTTTATACATATATATATATATATGTTTGTGTTTATGCTAAGCTTGAGCTTCAATTTTGTTTCAATTGATTAGTTTTCAATTGCTTTTCAATTGGTATCTTATTTCAAGCCTATGCATGTGTTTTGTTGGTATTTCATAAAGAGGGAGAAAATTCGATTTTCATATTTACAATTGGTATTTGTATTTCCACTTCCTTGCTTTATGATAGAAAATAAAATTTTAAATTGATATCATATACTTAAAAAAAAATACTCTCTTTTGATATCAAGATGTTTATTTGAATGTTTTAAAATTGGTATCTCAAAATTTTGTTTATTAAAAAAATAATAAAATACAAAAGTTTTGATTTGTATTGCCTATATGCAAGGAGAGCTTAACATCTCTTCTATATATAGATTCATGTTGAGTGTATCTTGTATTGAAGAGCTTGACAATCTCTTCTTTATGTGATACACGTGTGTAGGGGGAGCTTCACATCTCCTCTTATGCATTGCATAATGTACATTATGTGAATTAGGTCTTGTCATCCCTCCTTCATGTAATGTATCTATGTAGGGAAGCTTCACATCTTCCTCTTTATGAATGTATATAGTATATACCATTTATTTTATCGATCTATGTTTACTTTCAATTGGTATCAAAATGCTACTTTGACATATTTTCAATGATACCTTAATTGATTGTCACCCCTATTTGGTTTTGTTTTTGTTTTAGACAAAGGGGGAGAACATTATTTTTATTTAATCCTTTGTTGATTCATTGTTTCGAACAAAAAGGGGGAGAAAAATTTATTGATTTAGTTTTGCTTTTACCCTTTATTGATGATTGATTCTTTGTATTAAAAAGGGTGAGAAGATTATTGTTTTGTTTTGGTTTTTACCCCTTTGTTGATGATTGACAAAAAGGGGGAGAATTATTTGAGAGTTTTACATGCATATATAAACCAAAATCCTTTTAATATGCATGATTGGTACAAGTTTTATATATGCATATCATGTCTTGCATATATTAAGTTTAATTTAGTTTAATTTTAATTGGTATCTAGAGCATGCTTTATTTTTGAACATTTCATTGGTCTCTAGAGCCTTTTATTGTTTATGTATATACATGCATTTATGTTTTAAGAGCCTTCATTACATATTCATTATGTTTATTTGTTTATGCATGAGCTAAGGGGGAGCTTCTTTGAAGCTTAACTTTAATCCATGCATATATAACTCCATGAGTTTTGTCATCATCAAAAAGGGGAGATTATTGGCCCGGAGGCCTTCCTCTCTAGTTTTGATGATGATTAACTCATGTAGTTATGTTTACCAATAATCTTGTGATTTTATTTTCAGATCATTAAGTAAGATATTAGTTGGTGATTGCTTCAAAAAAAGGAGTTTGGAAGCTTTCACATGGTGATTCCCGAGCCCGAGCGTCATGATGATACATAGCCATGCTCGTTGGATCACGGTGTTTGGACCGAGTCGACTTGAAGATGGAAGATCGTCAAGAAGACTTAGGTATCATAGAGTTTAGTGTGTTTTAGATCCATTTTTAAAAATAAGAATAGTTGATATGCTCAAGTGCACAACACATACAAGTTTTATGTTTTGGATTTGGTTTCATGAATAGATTGATCAAAACAAGTTTACTTGGTTTTTATGTATATTAGATGTGTTCAATATACATACATGCTTCATATCTTAAACAAAATTATTTTGATATGCATATTCATGAGTTTTAGGAAAAATCAGATTTCCTATTGAAAAATCCGAGTTTGATAAAATACAAGTTTTGGTTTTGGTAAAAATGTCAAAACACAAAAATGGTTTCATATGCTTGATATTTGAGCTAAACTTTTTATCACATGTTTATATATCAATGCAAAATGATAAAACTATTTTTGGGTATTTTTACAAGAGTTAAAAGATTTTTTTAGAAATATTTTTAACATGTTTTTCTGACCCAGAACAGTGGCTGACAGGCCAGGTCGGTCGACCGCACGGGTCGACCGTACCAAAGGCCGGTCGACCGTTGCGGTCGACCGACGTGCACAGCCTTGTGCACGTCTGGCAGACACTGGGCCGGCCGACCGGACGGTCGACTAGACCAGAGAGCTTTGCTCTCTGTATCTGGGCGGTCGGCCAGACGGTCGACCAGATGCCCCAACGGTCATTTTTCTGACAGTTGGCGGTCGATCGGGCCGGTCGACCGCAGGCCTGTCAGGTTGCCAGATCAGCCTAACGGCTTTGGGCTATAAATACCCCATTTCTTGGGGGTTTTAACTAAGATTTTTAAGAGCAAAAATTCTACTTTTCTGAAGTGTTTTTACAAGTTTTAAAAAGTGTTTTAGAGCTTAAAGATTTCATCTTTATTGTTTTTCAAGGGTTTTGGAAAATCAAAGAAAACTAGGTTTTTGGATATTGTTTTGGTTTTTCATTTCTATCATCTACAAGAGATTCCCAAGTAGTTTTTCTTTGTTATTTGATTTCCAAAAAACACCTTGATTCCACACTTGAGCTATATCTTCTATCCTAATCTATTAGGATCTTTGTTTTGTGGAAAAGAGAGATTGTTTGTGGTTGAAAGAAACCACTTGTTGTAAACACCCTTGCCTTTGTTGTATCCCTCTTTGGTAGAGGTTGATCGGGGGATCGGTTTGCTCCCTCTTTGGTAGAGGTTGAGTTGGTTGGTTTGCTCCCTCTAGTGAGAGGTAGAGTTTAGTTTGTATCCTTCATCGGTAGAGGTGGATTAGTTGTTGTTTGGCTACGGGCCTACCCCTCGGTTGTAAGGCGGTGCTTGAGAGAGGAGTTCGGTACTCCCTTATTGTAAAAATCCTCCTCGGTGGAAGTTCCCTCGGTGGGAGTCCTCGGTGGACAAGATAGTGGATTAGAAATACTTCTCGGTGAAGGCGGGGACGTAGAGCTAGGGGCTCGAACCTCAGAACATATCATTGTGTTTGCATTTGATCCATTGTCTCTCTAACTCTCTCTCTTTATATTGTGCATAGCATCATTCATATCATCATATCATACTTGCTTGCATTTGTGCCTTGCATATATTAATATTGCTTATTCATCTTATATGCTTGGTTGTTTGTGTGTGCCTCACTTGTACTTAACCACAAGAGCTTCATATAGCACCTCAACCCATATCTAGGGGAATCAAGAGGAGTTAGTCCAGAGCCCTTCACGGGGAATTCGGCTACACTTGTGTGTTGTACTAAATATATTGCAAATTTGTTTTAAGCTTTCGCATTTAGCGCATTTAGTTTCTAGATTAGCATTATCACCTATTCACCCCCCTCTAGGTGATTTACAGTAACCGATTAAGAAGCCACCAAGCTCAAAATTTTGTCATTCAGAGCTGACGAATTAGACATGATGTCAAAGAAATAGTCCCTACTGGACTGAAAGATGAGACTTGGCTATCTGTCGATTCAGAGGTCGCGATGACGTAACCAATTGAGAAGCCACCAAGCTCAAAGTTTTGTCATTCAGAGGTGACAAACTGGAGATGATGATAAAGAAATAGTCCCTACTGGATTGAAAGATGAGACTTGGCTATTTGTCGATTCAGAGGTCATGATGACGTAACCGATTGAGAAGCCACCAAGCTCAAAATTTTGTCATTCAGAGGTGACGAACTGGACATGATGACAAAGAAATAGTCCCTACTGGACTGAAAGATGAGACTTGGTTATCTGTTGGTTCAGAGGTCGCGATGATGTAACCGATTGAGTAGCCATCAAGCTCAAAATTTTATCAATCAGAGGTGACAAACTGGACATGATGACAAAGAAATAGTCTCTACTGGACTGAAAGATGAGACTTGGCTATCTGTCGGTTCAGAGGTCGCGATGATGTAACCGACTGAGAAGCCACCAAGCTCAAAATTTTGTCATTCAGAGGTGACGAACTGGACATAATGACAAAGAAATAGTCCCACTGGACTGAAAGATGAGACTTGGCTATCTGTCGATTTAAAAGTCGCGATGACGTAACCGATTGAGAAGCCACCAAGCTTAAAATTTTATCATTCAGAGGTGACGAACTGGACATGATGGCAAAGAAATAGTCCCTACTGGACTGAAAGATGAGACTTGGCTATTTGTCGGTTCAGAGGTCGCGGTGACGTAACCGATTGAGAAGCCACCAAGCTCAAAATTTTGTCATTCAGAGGTGACGTACTGGATATGATGACAAAGAAATAGTCCCTGCTGGACTGAAAGATGAGACTTGGCTATCTGTCGGTTCAGAGGTCGCGATGACTTAACTGATTGAGAAACCACCAAACTCACAATTTTGTCATTCAGAGGTGACGAACTGGACATGATGACAAAGAAATAGTCCCTACTGGACTGAAAAATGGGACTTGGCTATCTGTCGGTTCAGAGGTCGCGATGACGTAACCGATTGAGAAGCAACCAAGCTCAAAATTTTGTCATTTAGAGGTGACGAACTGGGCATGATGACAAAGAAATAATTCCATTAGGGGAAATCAAACTTGATTTTTAACTTCATGGGGATTTTGATCTCCTTCGAATTTTATTTGGAAGAAATTGTCAGAGGTATATTGTTAACGTGACAACCAGAAAAGTCTACAGAGGACTGAGTATTAGAAACCCGCTGGGGAGTTAGGAAATGATTCCCATGTCAGAGGTGATCGTTAACATGACAAAAAGAACTCCGTGGGAATTTGTAAAGCAACTTGCCAGAGGTGTGATGTTAACTTGACAAGGATTCATTTACTGTTAGAGGTGTTTAAACATAATAGTAATTTGAGTGGACCTGATGTTCTGTTGAAGAGAATGACAAGCGGGGTTTATTCATTGGGGATATTGCTTTATCCGTTGGGAAGTAGATTATAGTCTTGCTATCAGAGGTTTAGTGTTAACATGATAGGTTAGACTCATCATTTTGCAAGGGATATGAATACCTTTATATGTGGTCTCACCATTCCATGGATGGGAATTGGTAAGTGATTTTGGAGAGGGAATCAAATGGAATAGGTCCCTTAGGATTTTTAACAAATCCTCAGCCATCAACGGGTTTGGTATTCCTTTACCAACTACCGTTTGAGTCGGGCTAGCCATGCTATTCCCCTCAGCATGATGAGTTGTCAAGGACTCATGTTGGGCTTAAAGACCAACATTTTCCTCTATCCTTAACTGCGGAATCGAATGGGGACAGGTCAACGGATTTGGTATGCCTTTACAAACAATCGTTTGAGTTGGGCTAGTTATGCTATTCCCCTCAGCATGATGAGTTGTCGAGGACTTATGTTGGGCTTAAAGGCCAACATTTTCCTCTATCCTTAACCGTTAGAGGTGTTGGATTATTTGGTTACTGTATACATAACCTTGACTCTTCTTTGAAACCACCAGTGTACGATCAGCTCGATACGGTTTATGGTTATATGATTTTGTTTAGAGAAAGAGAGGAGCGCTCCTTCTGCATATCTTGGATCTGAAGGTCTTGATCAGAGGTGTAATGTTAACTTGATCATGAGAAGGATCCTATCAAGGATAATACTTCTTTAAAAACCTGCCATTGATTGGCATCATGAGTAAATCACCATCTAAAGTCATAAGGCGATATGCCTTGTTTGAATAAACTGTTTCTATTACAAACGGTCCTTCCCATTTGGGCTGAAATTTGTCTTTGGTTTTGTGCGTCATGATCATCGGTCGTCTGAGGGCTAAAACAAAATCTCCCTTCTGGAAGACTCTTTGCTTGACCTTCTTATTGAAGGCTCTTGAGATCCAGGTTTGATACATCTCAATGTGTTGCTGATCTTGTAACCACTTCTCATCTAGGACTTCGAGCTCTTGAAGACGCAACCGATCATTGTCCTCTATTATCATCTTAGTCATTAAAGCGACTCGTAATGATGGCATTTGGATTTCTGACGGTATGACTGCTTCCCACCCATATACCAGGGAAAAAGGTGTATTGCCTGTGGGGGTCTGAACCTTGCTTCGGTAGGCCCAAAGTCATTCACTAAGCTTTTTGTTCCAGTCTCGCTTATTCAAGGAAATGAACTTTTTGAGTAGCTTAATGATTGTCTTGTTGAATGCTTCTGCCAAGCCATTAGCGGCAAGATTATAAGCAGTTGAAGCCACATTCTGAATTCGGTACCTATCGCAAACTGACAGAACCTGGCTCACGAATTGGGGACCGTTATCATGGATGATCCGCCTAGGGACACCAAATCGATGGATGACATGCTGTTTGATGAAATTAACCACGTTAGAAGTTTTCACTTCAACCAGTGGTATAGCTTCTGCCTACTTTGAAAAGTAATCGGTTATCGCTAGGATAAACCGGTATCCTTTTGTCAAAGAAGAGCTGATTGGCCCTACGACATCGATTCCCAATGCTTCAAATGGCCATGAAGCAACAGTTGGATGGAGCAACTCCGAGGGCTGATATATAAAGTCTGCATGGATTTGGTAGGCTTTACACCTTCGTGCATATTGGATGGCATCGGCTATCATGGTTGGCCAATAATATCCAAGCCTGTGCAATCAATTTTGAGTTTTGGACCTAGCTGAAGAGCTCCGCATATGCCGTCGTACGCTTCTTTAAGCACTTCTTGTGCCTCTGAATTAGAAAGGCAACGGAGGAGGACACCGTCATATGAACGTCGGTAAAGTGTCTTCAGAGTTGGATAGATGCCGCATCTTTAGGGTCGTCCGCAGCAAACCATGCAGAGCATAGTCAATGAGGGGAAATCGCCAATCTCTTCGTTCAAGATCTATTGAGATATTATAGACCTTTCTGGTTCTCAACATATGTTTAGAGCAGACAAGGTGTCGAGTCACGACTGTCAGGTGATACTCGGTGTAGACTGGCAGGGCTAGCGTTGTTGCTAATGACCCAGAGCATCTGCCTTAGTATTCTGAATCGAGATACGTGCCGATGTAAAAGCCATCAAATAGATTAGCCATTTCGATGACTGCGTGATAATAAGGTACCAAATCCTCGTGACGGACCTCATATTCGCCTTTAACCTGATTGATAATCAGTTTTGAATCGCCATTAGCTTCAAGGTAGCGTAACCCCATTTCTTAAGCGAGCTGAAGGCCAATAAGTAGAGCTTTGTATTCTGCCACATTGTTGGAGCATGATTCCGTCAGAGAAATTGCTCTAGGAAGGACATGATTTTGTGGAGAGATAAACACAACCCCCACTCTTCAGAAGGAGTGTTACATTGGGGATTATTAAGACATGCTACAATCGGCTCACCGATTAAAAGGGCTGGCATGTCTGTTTCAGACTCTGAATCCGCCTCATTGCAGCTATCATCATCGTCTGGCAATGATTCTTTTGATGTTTCACTGATCTCTTGATACAAGAGAGCGTCAGTAAAGTAATTTTTCACCCCTTTGAATGGTTGCTTCTCAGCGAAGATAGTTCATACTGTTGTATCATCTTCAACATATTTGAAGCACTGATACAGAGTGGAGGGGACAATCCAGTTGGTGTGGATCCATGGTCGTCCTAGTAACAAGTTGTATGACGTGTCAGCGTCAATGATATAGCATGTCACTTCTGACTTCAGGCTCCCTATTCGGCAACGGAGTCGAATCTTTCCAAGCGAATGACTACTTCCTGCATTAAAATCGTATATTGTTGTAGTGGTTGCGGACAACCTATATAGTGGTATGCCGAGGAAGTAGAGGAGCCTTTTAGGGATGATACTGAGTGCAGATCCCGGATCAACCTGTACCCTTTCAATGCATGTTGAACTGATATATCCGGTGTAGTATAAAGGTCGATCGTGCTTGCTATCCTTGAGAAGCATATCCTCCGCTGTGAAGGTAATAGCAGGTATCTTTGACTGCATATGATGGCATTTGGGGCAACAAGACTGAGCATCATCTATAGGGATTTCAGGCATATAAGTCAGGAATGATTCTGAGTTAGCCAGTGCATCCCTGAGTGCCTCCCTTGTCTCTTTCGAGAGGCGAAAGAGCTCGTGTATGGTAATACGAGCTAGGATATTAGCCAACTGGGCCAATATGTCAAAATGAAAGGGCATGTTAAACCCTGGACCTGAAGGCTTCTTCAGGATATGGTCGAACCGGACTTCTTTCTGCTTCTCTTTTCCCGTCGTCAGGAGCGGAGCTGGTGTGGATATTTGTACTGACTTCGTCTGTTGTTGTGTCTCGTCAATAACTTTCTCATGCAGTTTTAAGTATGATTTTCTGGATCGAGTACCTGTCGACTGAGGTACATCAGCCTGCGTCGTGCAAGCGTGCTTTTCCCCTTCAGAATCGCTGAGAGAAGCTGCTGTGAGATTGCCATCATCCAGCAGGATGGAGATAACATTGCAAGATTTGCCCTTCGACTTGAATTTCTTTGAATCCCATCCTTCATCTTGGACAAGGTCTGGGTATATCCACATGATTTTCCCTGTCTCCAGTGTCAAGGGAACAAGACCCTTATCTCTTGAGTTTTAGCTGAAGGATGCTTTACTTTCAGCCGTCGCGCAGGGATCAGAAAGGTCCCGTCAGGAACTGACTTTCGGGGTTTTTTTGAACTCGAGGGTCACCATGTTTGCAGTGACTTTCTTTTGCTCTGACTTCAGAGTCAGGACTCCGGCATCGACCAAAGCTTGAATCTTGTCCTTGAGGACAAAGCATTTATCAGTAGGATGATTAACCATCCTATGAAAGAGGCAATAGTTGGTTTCGTTCGTGCGTCCTATTTCATTAAGACGCCGAGCATCTGGTAGCTTCAACTTGTTCGCTTTGTGGAGTAAATGGAATATCGTGACAACCTATTCGTCCTTGAAGGAGTACTGTTTCGGAGGAAATTTAGACTCCTGATTATTGAAGCCGCTCTTCTTGGCCTTCGAATGAACATCCCCTGATAATTCGACGGACATAGTCTCTTTCCCTTTGGCTTGAGAAGACTGTGCCATGTCGCCGCGTCCCTTAGCATTCATACCCCATTTGCCTTTAGGGGTGGATGGCTCGAACTTTTTAGCCGACTTTTCAGCTATCTCTGCTTGCTCGACCAGTTCTTTCCAGGTATGGGCTTTGACAGCTCCCATGCGAATTTTTACTTGGTCTAAGAAGTTATGTCTGCACGTCTGTAAGAGCATGGGTAATGGCATCCCTGCTGGGCACATCAGAAATAAGTTTTTGAACCGCTCGATGTAGTCACGGACAGATTCACCCTTCTTCTACATGGTAGAGAGAAGTTTATCCATGGTTACCTCGGTATCGTCCTCATAGAAACGAGAAAGAAATCGAGTTTCTAGGTCGATCCATGAATTGATAGAGCCCAGAGGGAGACTTCGGAACCAGTCAAATGCTACCCCCCTTTAAGGTGCCAATGAACAGTCTGGCCATGATGGCATCATTATCTATAACATTACTAGTCTGAGACCGAAAATAGTAGATGTGCTGGTTTGGCAAGCTCTTACCATCATACGTATGTAATGTTGGTGGTTTGAACTTTGGTGGATATGGTACCGAATCCCATTCTAGCAGGTAAGGACGGACTGCCCCTACTTTCTTTAGTTCATCTCTCTGAGCTAGAGATGCAATCTGAGCTTGGATGCCTTTAAGAACTTTAGCGTCCATAGAAGGGCTTCCCTTTGACTTCTCAATCTTTGGTTGCCCATTGCTATGATGTTCTTCCTTATTTTGGTTACTCCCGGTATCATTGTTATTCTGGTTACTGAGGAGTTGAGCGAGCATCTGTTGAATATTGTCCAAAGCTTCTTACTGAGTCTTGAAAGTTTGCTCCTGAGCTTCCAGCCGTCAACGATGGTCATCATTACCGTTATCAGCCATATTCACTGACAGTCTATCCGTTCACACCGAGCTGACTGTCACTGAAGAGGCATACCCGCTGTCTTCGTCCTCCTCATCAGACCATTAGACTAACTCTTTCATCGGTTCTGGTGAGGCTATTGCAGTTGAGGAAGATGACTGTTCATAACTGTAGGGTATTGCGACCCTAAATCTGGTGTTTCGGAAGACATCTTTTTTGTGTACCAAGACTTCGCCAAGGCCCGGACTAGAATCCGAATCTGGAGAACTAGAATGAGTGGCATGCGACGCTCGTCTGTCTCTACGCAGCTCTCATCCCCTTACGATCATGTTAACGGATGCAGAGGGCAGATCTTGTGATACCCTCTTTTTGCGATGTTTTACCAGAACTTGTACCGACAGTCAGTCAAAAACTGATCGTCGGCTTGGAGGAGTGGTGAGGATTGGTCCTAGCTGGCAATGGACTGAGTGGACTGTCACTAACTGACATCCCACTTGTTGGCAACAGGAGGGAGAAGTTCGGAAAGGTCCCGACTTCTATTACTTGTCAAGAACTCTCGCAAGTCAGACCCAGCCGGGCTTAAGCGATTTAGGATAGAGGCTCTGTTGGATTGCAGATAGGACGATGTCCTGCTCTTTTCATCACTGCAGAGGTAACTAGCACTAAATTGTACTTTAGCTCTAGCTTCGCGGCTAAAAGCTTTGGGAATGCCCTTGGGTGCTAAAGCTGCAAAAGCACCGCTATTAACACTTAGGGACAATCCCTTAGCTTCGCAGCGAAGAGCGAGCTTAGTACTTGAGGAAGTGGGGAGGGGAGCACGCTGTGGTGCTTCATGCGCTACCTTGCTGCAAAGGAGGTTAGCACCGCTGGGTGCTCTAGTCCTAGCCTGGCGGCCGGGAACTTCATGCGTACCCTGAGGTACTGTGCTTGCCACACCGTCAGTAGTTTCGCTCATAAGAACAAGGCTGAAGCGAGGAGTTACTGCTCCATAATTAGGTGAAGGTATGGTCGCCGTTGTAGCCTCGCTGCTGATAGTCTCGACGAAGTAGGCAGGGATCTTGCCTTTGTCTTCGCTGGACAGGCGAACCTATGGCGTAGCTACGCCTGAAGCTTCATATAGAGCTTTCTGTTTTGGCCTCCACATCTGCTTAGATTCGCATGGAACCTGGTTAGCCACACGCGAGGCTGAGAGGAGTTGGAAGAATTCTGCTTCTGGTTTCTGCTCCGAAACCTTGGCCATCGAGGCCTTTCTATGCTTTTGTGTATGGCGCATTGGACCACCCCCAGAGAGGAGTTCTTCGAATTTTCCTTGGTCGAAATGAACGACTAGGTTTTCGAAGGTAACAGGCTCAAGATTCTGACTTTTGCATTGCGGGCCTGCTTCCTTGTTGCGCTAAAGGACCGTGGTAGGCTCGCAGGGAGTCTTATTTGTCTCCATAGAGACTTGCTTCGAAGATTCAATCAGAGGGGCTCTGGCAATACCAGCTTCCTTAAATTCAAAAGTAGACCTGAAGGTCTGTTCGTCGCATTGCGACACTTGATTCTTAATAGTGGAGAATTCAATCTCCCGCGGAGTCGGCATCTTATTTTCTATTGATTTTGCAAAGGGGAAAACTTACAAAAAAGGGGTTGAGGAGCTAAATTACAAGTAAATCTTTGAAGTAAAAAAAGATTACAGGTAGATCTTCTCTGAGATTTCTAGGGAAGTGTGCCGGTAGGAATCTGATCAGCGCGCGCAATTACTTTATCCCTTTGACGATATGATCGATCAGACAATCAGATTGCTGCCTGATGGGATTCCCTTCTCGCCTAGTTCGGGGAATCAGAGAATAGAAGGTTGGTAGAACCTTCGTGTTACTTCTCAAACTGCCTCCACTTGGTAATTCCTTCTCACCTGGTTCTGAAAATTCCATGAGAGGAAGGAAGATATTAGGGTATTAGCACCCTGATTAGAGAAGTAGTTCTCTGAATTCTTGGAAGCAAGAAAGTAGATCTCTGTATTTAGTCCTCTTCTCCTCTTTTCAGCCTCTATCTCCTTGTGTCTCTTCGTATACCTCGGTGGGCTATTTATAGGGAGAGCAGGGGCATAATTGTCCCTTGAAAGTCTGGAAACAGATTGAGTCAATCTATTTAAATCTGGAAAGTAGCCTTGCCGTGATGCTAGAATCAGCTTTTGCGAAGCTAGGAATAGCAGGTAATGTTGATCTTCTGATCCACTTTGATTCTTTCCAAATAACTGAAAGATCTCCCCTGATCTTCTTACTTGTTTTAGGAGAGTCAAGAGATTATGGTAAACAGCTGTCAAATTTGATCTCAGATTTGATCTCGATTAGATTTGACCTTAAATAGATTCGATCTCATCTGGAGACTTAATTGGTCAAAGGTGACCATAAAAGACCCGCAGTGGAGTTACTGCGTCGAGCTCTTAGCGGAGCTGGGGGAAGCGTCTGCAAAGTTAAAAAGAAAGCTCTTCAGCGGAGCTGGATACTTTTGTAGCGAAGCTACCAATTACCTTTTGCGCAGCTCACAAGGCTTCGGGCGAAGTTAACTGCCTGCGGAGTTAACTGAGCATCTCTCGTAGCAAAGTTCAAAGGAACTCTCTGCGATGCTAAGCAATTTCAGCTTCTCATGCGAGACTTATCTTGTGAGCTCGTGCAAGACTAAGTGTTAAGTTAACTTAGTGTCTCTAGACCTGCCTGGGCCCTCTCACGAGCTTTTCTTGGCTTACTGTCTGCTTTGTTGGATCAGTGGAATCCAAGTTGCTGATTCGTCCCCTTTGAGATGGGTGAAGAACTGGTCGTCAGCTTGTCTGCCGCTTGTCTTTTGTAGATGTCAACAAGTTAGACGTTGTTCAGGCCAGTTAGGAATCTTATTTTTTTTAGAGTGTCAACAATCTTCTTACCTAATTGGGAGAGTCAAGAGATCGTGTCAAGCAACTGCCAAATTTGATCTCGATCACAATGATCTCATCTGGAGATTTGTTGGACAAAGATGACCATAAAAAGACCCGCAGCGGGGCTAATGAAAAGCTTCATGAGAAGCTATCAAGGAAGCTTCCGGAGAAGTTAGAATTAGCTTCAGGCGAAGTTGTAAGTTAGCTCTCTGGAGCTATGAAGAGCTTCATGAGAAGCTAGAAAGAAAGCTTCCTGAGAAGCTAGAATTAGCTTTCGGAGAAGCTAGAATTAGCTTCAGACGAAGCTGTAAGTTAGCTCTCTGTGGAGCTATGAAAAGCTTCATGAGAAGCTATCAAGAAAGCTTCCGGCGAAGTTAGAATTAGCTTCAGGCGAAACTGTAAGTTAGCTCTCTGAGGAGTTATGAAAAGCTTCATGAGAAGCTATCAAGAAAGCTTCGGGCAAAGCTAGAATTAACTTCAGGCGAAGCTGTAAGTTAGCTCTCTGTGGAGCTATGAAAAGCTTCATGAGAAGTGATCGGGGTGGAAACTAACACTCAAAAATGTGTTTTATGTAAAATCGATGAAAAGCTCGAATGTGCTAATGTACCCTCGATACTTCCGTTATAGCATTGGCTTAACGGGTCGTATCCACAGGGAAGGGAGGCGATAGAAGCATTAACAGTCTCTATTCACGTCAGTTGTTAACACTTCTTCTTTGTTGAAAGAATGAAAAAGAATGAAAAAGAAAAGAAAATGAAATCCAGAATGTGGTAGGTGAGGAGAGCGATGAAAACGGCGATAAGAAAAGCAAAAGTGAAGTTCTTTGGAAATCAAAATAGAAAAAGAGATGGAACAAGGTTGAACTAAGAAGGATGGTAAAAACACCGATAGAAAAATGAGAAAAGAGTTTGAAAAACGATTTCTGAATCAAGCTAAAATAAAACTCATGGCTACTAACTACTAAATGCTCTACTAACCATGCTAACCTCTTCGAGATAGTTGCCTCACATTTTGATCCTTGGCCATCACAATCCTTGGCTCCAAGAGACGGTACAAAGCATGGCTCATGGATGGTTCATCACATTCAAAACATTGCATCAAGAACAAGCTAATACAAGCATCACTCATTACACTACTAGCATGAATAAAAGAGCATGAAATAAAAGAGAGTTAGCTTGGTTAGCAAGTTAGCAAGTTAGATGTTAGAACCCATCATCTTTGGCCATCAATGGCTCTTGCAAGACAAGGCCTTGTAGAGGCAACCCGATTCATGTGGATTATCAAGTAAGTGGTTAGATGGTTAGTGGTTAGTAGTTAGATTGTCATGAGAAGAAAAACTAGCAAGAAATCATGTAGAAGGTGAAGGAGATTACATTGGAAGAGAAAGGAGGCATCTTTCATAGAGTGTCACTCTCTATTACATCAATCCCTTGCTTTCTCTCTCTAGAAATCACTCAGCCCTACTACAATGATCTAAGAAAAAGAAATGAAAATACAAGAAATGAAGAACACTCACCTACACTACACTAAAATCTAGACCTACTCCTAAAAATGAAGACTGCTCCGGTTTGGCTCTCTGCAGGGCCTTTTATAGGCAGAAAATGCTTCCAGAAGACGAGACGGGGCCACGCGTCGAAAATCGACGCGTGGCTCCACAGCTTTGCCGCGGAAACGCGGCAATTGCCGCGTTTCCGCAGCAATACCAGGGAGTCACGTCCCTGGTTTTCGTCAGTTTGTTCCTCTGGCTGCGACAATTGTCAGGGTATATCCCGTTTCTGGTATTTGCACCTGAATATTCGTCTAACAAGCGCAGGAGTCTAAGTTCAATGCATCTTCTAGAGAATCCTTTGCTTGGCCTCCATGTAATGCGGGATTAATTACCCTTAATTGGGTCTAATTAAGCTCTTATTCCATTTTTGCCCTTGGACTTTGGATCTACCTGCAATAAAGATCAAAACACGGTTTAGATCGACAATTTATTCATAAAGCGGTGAGAGAATGCGACATAATAATGCAGAATTGTAGACTAATCACACCCCCACACTTATTCTTTTGCTCGTCCCGAGCAAAATAAGAAAAGAAAAAACTATACTACAAATGTTATTACACCACTTTCGCAGGTGACGCGATTGCACTGAGCTTGTGCAACAAGCCGTTAAACCTCTAGGTTACCCTAGAGGAAGAGTGTTGTCTCCTGAGGGTTTTCAGCGGATTGCACCCACAAAATTCATAAAGAAAGAAGACAAATGTTAGTATTTTGAAAACGCATTTTGAAAGAGAGACAAGTTTATGAAATATTTTTGCAAAAATATAAGCGATCTAAGGTCATAAGTCCACCAAAAATCATTCTTTCTTAAACTTAGTCTCCATGCAAGATCTTGTCTTCAATTAAGGTAAGAATTCAAAATTGGATTGAATATTTTATCTCTCATAAAAACCTAGATAATATGCACTTTGTGATAGTGAAGATTTTTAGGATTTCAACTCTAACCATCAAGCCATTTATTTATATATATATTTTTTCTTTTTCTTTTTCCTTCCCTTAGTTTTCTTAGGCTTTCTAGTTCACCCATGTAGCGAGCCTATAACCGATGACTCCCAGACCAGATGGTTTTAGGGCACCAGATGAGAAAAACATCCCTCGGGTTTAAGGACTCAAGTAAACATGGCCACAAAACTAAGGGGGATTATTTATTCTTTTGACCACCATTAGGCGTGAATAATCATGCTTCTTGAGGCATAATTATCCAGCTTAATAAGTGATGTTTTATATTTTTTTATTTATTTTTCCTTTATGGCATTTTAGGTCTTTGTTTCCATCCCAAAAATTGTGTAAGTGCAATGTGCATACTATCTAAGGCAAAAAATTCAAGATAAAATTATCTCCCCAATTTATCTTACTTAGCCTATAATTTTAAGTAAGATCCATTATTTCAACTAGGTTTAAGATGTCATAATTAAGGCTTTCTTAATTTCTCAGATCATCTTAATTTTCTTAAAAATAGATCAAAACTTTGTCTCTTATTTCAAAAAGTTTTTAAAGAAAGAGAAAATTCCTATACAAAAGGGAAGATTTCTAAAAGTATCCTAAAAGAAGTGTAAAAGAAAATCTAAAAACTCTATATTAGTAAACCCTCCCCCATACTTATCTCATGCATTGTCCTCAATGCATCGTGATATATGTATGCATGAAACAAATAGAGAGGGAAGAAAAAATCACCTCAAGGTGGTGGTTCCGGTGGCGGTCTAATTGGTCCACGAAAGGCGACCCAATCATTCTTGCGGGAGTCCGGAGGAACCCACCAGAAACCTCCATAATACAACCCACTAGAAAGATGTATATATGCATGATTTTTATTAAAAATTTTATCCCATCTAATTTCCAAATTTTCAAAATAATTTCAGAGTCAAATTTTTCAACCACCCTTGACCCAGAATGGAATGATTGATTTGGACTCAGGAAGTACAGGAACTAATATCGACTTAGAAAAATGACTCAAGTCAAGTAAAGGTTCGGGAGTCGAGATTGGTTCAGGAAGTGGGTCCAAATCAAGAAGATGAAGCTCAAGTCCACATTCATTTTCCCATGATGGAATGTGACTATCTATGAGTGGTGAGTCAAGTTCAGGAGGGATGGGAATCAATACTGACTCTAAACTGTTACTCAAATTGAGTAACATAACAGGAGTCAATAATGATTCAGGGATTTGAACTGGATCACAAATTTGAGAATCAAAGTCACATTCCACATTGAGTTCAATTCCACAAAAATGAGAACTTACCAATTTATCAAATGGACTTTCAAAAGTATGGAATTGGTCAAGTTCAATATGATCATCATGAATAATTGGTGATTCAATTTCACAATAGATTGGCACAGGATCCAATACTGACTCAGGAAATGGAGTGAAATTAGGTGATGACACCGGAGTCATAATTGAATCAGGAAGTAGAATTGAATCACTAAATTGAGGTTCATGATCATATTCATTTTCAAGTTCAATTTCAGGAAATGGATAACTTGCCAAAATGTCAATGGGATTTGGAGTTTGGACAAGTTCAGGTTGGTGTTCTGAAATTGAATCTTGATTTCCAAAACAACCTAACTCTTTGGCTCTATCAGAAATGGTCAAACGATGAGAACGGAGACTTTCGACCATCATATCTATGTCACGATTACGATCATTTTGAGCCTGAGTCATGGCTTCAAGCATCTTAACATAATTGATAGGTTCATCATTATGTTGAAAAGATGAAATGTTATTTTGGAATGAGTCCATCGGATTTGTTAATTTTTGTTTGGACTCACACATACTCATTTTCAAAATTGATGGTAATCTATTTTGGACTGGTGGAATTGAGTATGTATCTTGAAAATGTTGTGGAATTGGAGAGGTCAATGTTTCCTGAAGATGTTGCTCGGCCTTTTGTAGATTGGCTTCTATACTCCTTTGTGACTCAGATTTTTCTTCAATTGGAGGTCCAGAAAAAGGAGTATAGGAAGCGAAATCGGGGAATGAATATTGTGTAAATTGTGGACGAGGTGGATATGGTGGACAAGGAGGTTGAAAATTTGGCTCGGGGGACTTGAATCCCCATTGACTCTGTGACGAGTTGAAATTATTTTGAAAATTATAGTCATAAGAATGTGGGTATGGGTTGTATTGATTCGGATAAGGCCAACCCGGTGTATGTGGTTGATGCATATTGTAAAACGCCGGGTTGGAATTATCCGAATAAAATGGAGTTGGTGTGAAATATGGATTCATGTTCGGATTGAAAGAATTATTTTTGTTAAATGCCATTTCACAAATAATCACAAACAAAAAGAAGAAACAAACAACAATCAAAAAGAAAAATCAAAACCAAGCCAAAAGTAGGGTTGACCTAGACCTAGATGAAATGTCCCTAGGGGCCAACGTCTATTCAAATTTTATTAGGGCTTGGGTTGTGTGAGTGGGGAGATAATTTTTGGGCTAAGGACGGGTAATGAAATCCCCACCTTATCTTGTATGGGTTTTGCCCTTAATTTCAATTTATGCAAGTGTGCAATATAGATAAGAATGTAACACAAAGCGATAAATCACCCACGTGTTTGTCCTATGCTATATGCAATGCCATATGTACATCTCCATCCAAATCACAACAACAGAACAAAATACAGTATATTGGAAGTGAATTGACACGTGCCTAAATGCAAATGTCTAAACCGTTTTAAAAGCATCCAAATACCGTATTTTAGTTCATTTATTTATTAAGGTGTGTAGGCAATCAAAGAAAGAAAGATAGCAGTACAAATCCACTAGCTATTACGATTCACACATCCTAGAACAACACGATATACAATTTTCACAAAACTGCCGCGGTTGCGCGGCAAATGTCGCGGTTGCGCGGCTTTGTTACAGAATCTGGGGCCCTGCTTTCTAGAGCAGGGAGATGCAAAGTTAGGGTTTATTCTGCAATGTTAAGCACCTGTAAGTATTGCCCTGCACACCAAAACAGAGAAGACAATGTTAACAAAAACGTGAAAACAAAACCATTCCCTTCCCCGGCAACGGCGCCAAAAATTTTGATCGGGGTGGAAACTAACACTCAAAAATGTGTTTTATGTAAAATCGATGAAAAGCTCGAATGTGCTAATGTACCCTCGATACTTCCGTTATAGCATTGGCTTAACGGGTCGTATCCACAGGGAAGGGAGGCGATAGAAGCATTAACAGTCTCTATTCACGTCAGTTGTTAACACTTCTTCTTTGTTGAAAGAATGAAAAAGAATGAAAAAGAAAAGAAAATGAAATCCAGAATGTGGTAGGTGAGGAGAGCGATGAAAACGGCGATAAGAAAAGCAAAAGTGAAGTGCTTTGGAAATCAAAATAGAAAAAGAGATGGAATAAGGTTGAACTAAGAAGGATGGTAAAAACACCGATAGAAAAATGAGAAAAGAGTTTGGAAAACGATTTCTGAATCAAGCTAAAAGAAAACTCATGGCTACTAACTACTAAATGCTCCACTAACCATGCTAACCTCTTCGAGATAGTTGCCTCACATTTTGATCCTTGGCCATCACAATCCTTGGCTCCAAGAGACGGTACAAAGCATGGCTCATGGATGGTTCATCACATTCAAAACATTGCATCAAGATCAAGCTAATACAAGCATCACTCATTACACTACTAGCATGAATAAAAGAGCATGAAATAAAAGAGAGTTAGCTTGGTTAGCAAGTTAGCAAGTTAGCAAGTTAGATGTTAGAACCCATCATCTTTAGCCATCAATGGCTCTTGCAAGAACAAGGCCTTGTAGAGGCAACCCGATTCATGTGGATTATCAAGTAAGTGGTTAGATGGTTAGTGGTTAGTAGTTAGATTGCCATGAGAAGAAAAACTAGCAAGAAATCATGTAGAAGGTGAAGGAGATTACATTGGAAGAGAAAGGAGGCATCTTTACATAGAGTGTCACTCTCTATTACATCAATCCCTTGCTTTCTCTCTCTAGAAATCACTCAGCCCTACTACAATGATCTAAGAAAAAGAAATGAAAATACAAGAAATGAAAAAACACTCACGTACACTGCACTAAAATCTAGACCTACTCCTAAAAACGAAGACTGCTCCGGTTTGGCTCTCTGCAGGGCCTTTTATAGGCAGAAGATGCTTCCAGAAGACGAGACGGGGCCACGCGTCGCAAATCGACGTGTGGCTCCACATTGCCGTAGAAACGCGGCAATTGCCGCGTTTCCGCGGCAATACCAGGGAGTCACGTCCCTGGTTTTCGTCAGTTTGTTCCTCTGGCTGCGACAATTGTCAGGGTATATCCCGTTTCTGGTATTTGCACCTGAATATTCGTCTAACAAGCGCAGGAGTCTAGGTTCAATGCATCTTCTAGAGAATCCTTTGCTTGGCCTCCATGCAATGCGGGATTAATTACCCTTAATTGGGTCTAATTAAGCTCTTACTCCATCTTTGCCCTTGGACTTTGGATCTACCTGCAATCAAGACCAAAACACGGTTTAGATCGACAATTTATTCATAAAGCGGTGAGAGAATGCGACATAATAATGCAGAATTATAGACTAATCAAGAAGCTAACAAGAAAGCTTCCGGCGAAGCTAGAATTAGCTTCAGGCGAAGATGTAAGTTAGCTCTCTATGGAGAGCTTCAAAGCGAATCTAGACAAACTTATCCTCTCAGTCGAGATTATCCCTTTTGGCTCATGCGATGCTAAGTGTTAAGCTAACTTAGCATTTTAGGCTTGCTTAGGTCTCTTCAAAGACAATCTTGGCTTACTGTCTGCTTCACTGGATCAGTAAAGTCCAAGTTGCTGATTTGTCCCTCGGAGGTGGGTAAAAACTGATCGTCAGCTTGTCTTTGACTTATCTTTTGTAAATGTCGACAAGTTAGACGTCGTTCAGACCAGTTAGAAAGTTGTCTGAGAGTTTTGTCTTTTTTGAGTGTCAACAAGACCCCCTTCAAATTTTTTGTAAATCCGCAATAGGATGGTTCGGATTTCAAAATACTTTGAATTACCTCAAGTGTTCAAGAGAGAGCATTCACCAAGTAGAATTCCCCAAAGAAATTAGAACTTTGACTGAAAATTATTCAGAGGTTAGGAACGTGATAAAATCAGTCTGAGTATGAGAACTCACTAGGGACAAAGGGGAGCAGATCTAGGAATCCGTCTGTTTAGAGGTGACGAGCTGGACATAACTGATTAGGAATCACCAGACACGAAGCCTTGTCATTCAGAGGTGACGAACTGGACATGATGACAAAGAAATAGTCCCTACTTGACTGAAAGATGAGACTTGACTATCTGTCAGTTCAGAGGTAACAAGGACATAATCGATTGAGAAGCCACCAAGCTTGAAATTTTGTCATTCAGAGGTGACGAGTTGGACATGATGACAAACAAATAGTCCCTACCGGACTGAAAGATAAGATTTGGCAATCTGTCGGTTCAGAGGTAACAAGGACATAACCGATTGAGAAGCCACCAAGCTCAAAATTTTGTCATTCAGAGGTAACGAACTGGACATGATAACAAAAAGATAGTCCCTACAGGATTAAAAGATGAGACTTGGCTATCTGTCAGTTCAGCGGTCGCAGGGACGTAACCGATTGAGAAGCCACCAAGCTCAAAATTTTATCATTTAGAGGTGACGAACTGGACATGATGACAAAGAAATAGTCCTATCGGGGGAATAGGATTTAATTATGAACTCCATGGGGATTTTAATATCTCCTTCAGATGCTATTTGAAAGAAACTGTCAGAGGTATATTGTTAGCGTGACAATCAGAAAAGTCCACTGAGGACTGAGTGGGAAACAATAGACTTTGAGGGGAGTCTACCAGAAACTCGTTGGGGAGTTAGAAAATGAATCCCATAAGAGTTACATATCAGAGGTGATCGTTAACATGACAAAAAGAACTCTGTGGGGATTTGTAAAGCAATTTTTCAGAGGTGTGATTTTAACTTGACAAGGATTCATTTACTGTTAGAGGTGCTTGAACATAACAATAATTTGAGTGGACCTATCATTCTGTTAAAGAGAATGACAAGCGGGGTTTATTCACTGGGGATATTGGCTTTATCCGTTGGGGAGTAGATTATAGTCTTGCTATCAGAGGTTTAGTGTTAACATGATAGGTTAGACTCGTCATCTCGCAAGGGATATGAATACCTTTATATGTGGTCTTACCATTCTATGGATGGTAATTGGTAAGTGATTTTGGAGAGAGAATCAAATGGGAACAGGTCCCTTAGGGCTTTTAGCAAACCCTCAGCTGTCAATGGATTTGGTATGCCTTTACCAACTACCATTTAAGTCAGGCTAGCCATGCTATTCCCCTCAACATGATGAGTTATCGAGGACTTATGTTGGGCTTAAAGGCCAACGTTTTCCTCTATCCTTAGCTGCAGAATCAAATGGGGACAGGTCCCTTAGGATTTTTAGCAAATCCTCAGCTATCAAAGGATTTTTAGCAAATCCTCTGCCTTTACCAAATACTGTTTGAGTCAGGCTAGCCATGCTATTCCCTTCAGCATGATGAGTTGTTGAGGTTTTTATATTGGGCTTAGAAGCCAATATTTTCCTCTAGCCTTATTCACCAAAGGCTTCAGATCGTGTCACATAAAGTGAACATTTCTGTATTCCACTGTTGACCTCTAAAATCTCACTGAGGATTAAAGAGTTAAGTCTAAACTTCATGGAAAATTTGTCAGGTAGATCGACATTTCTCGTGGAGCGTCACCTTTCGTTCATCAAGACTTTGGTTCTCAGCTGATCTTCGTGTCTAGATAAGGAGTACAAATTTCACAGGAAATATATCGAGTAAATCGAGATTCCTAATGGAGTTTCACTTTTGTTCGTCATAATCAAGACTTCAGTCACAATTGATCGTCGAATCTGAACATGAATATGGAAACATTAGAAAGGTCCTGCAAGGATGCATCACGAACCTTCTTCGATGAATTCGACTCGTTCAAGATCGTCGTGAAGCCGAATTGATTTGCCAAAAGAAAAATGCAGAGATCGTTGAAATTGATTCCACCTATGGAAAGGGACTCCTTGAGGAGATTAAACCATCAAACGAGTCTGACTTGATGATCAGAGGTATAATGTTAACATGATCACGTATAGTACTTCTTTGATCATAGGTATAGTGTTAACGTGATCATGGACAGCACTTGTAGTTGATTGGCATCAGGAGCGTGTCACCGTTTGGATTCGCTAGGCGATAAGCTCCACTCGAGTAGACTGCCTCTACTACAAAAGGTTGTTCTCATTTAGTTGGTGGAATGACATATTCCAACCCCCTGCGCGTTTTCCAACGTTATTGGCTGTTGTGTCTCATCGGGGTCTGGTTGTACTATCGCAAGTTATTTGCCAGACCTAGTGCCGTCGGCTATCGGTTGTCCCCTCAGACTTGCTAAAAGAAGTGACTGGTGCGGTGTCATCTGCTGCAAGAGATATTGTAAGACTTGCCTTTATCTTTGAACTGACTTGCGTCCCGTTGCTTTAGCCGTTGATGGAATAAGACCCATGGCTTTTGGAAGTAGAGTTGACTAACTCCATACTCCCTTTCAGGATAGGAGTTAGGCAGTGGCCTTTTTATGATCTGACTTCAGAGTCAAAACACCTACTTCGATCAGTGCTTGGATTTTTTCTTTAAGGACATTGCACCTGCAAGTAGGATGATGAACCATCCTATGGAAAAGACAATAGTTGGGATCATTCGTTCGTCCCACTTTGTCTGGCCTCTGGCAACTTGAGCTTCTTGCCTTTGTTGAGCAAGTGAAAAAGTGTCACCACATGCTCATCTTTGAAGGAGTTTTATCTTTGATACTCTAAAGTCCTTTTAGAGTTACCACTTTGTCGAGGAAGTTATGCCTACACGTCTGAAGTAACATAGGCAAAGGCATACCTGCAGGGCACATGAGAGAAAGGTTGCGAAATCTCTCTATATAATCCCGTATAGATTCTCCTCCTTTCTGGACTATTGAAAGGAGCATGCCCATGGTTACCTCGGTATCATCCTCATAGAATCGGTAGAGGAATCGGGCTTCCAAGTCGAGCCAGGAATTGATGGACTTCGTGGAGAGACTCCTGAACCAATCAAAGGCTACCCCCTTGAGGGTGCCAATGAATAGTCTGGCCATGATAGCATCATTACCTACTACATTACAGGTTTGCGCTCGGAAGTAGTAAATGTGCTAATTGTAAAATCACCTAGAGGGGGGGTGAATAGGTGATGGCTAATCTAATGGTCACTAAATACGGAATTAAAAACTTATATGACCTAAACTAAACTTCTTACACTAAACACCAAGTTTGACATAAGAGTGTTGCCGAATTCCCCGTGAAGGGCTCTGGACAAACTCCTCAAGATTCCTCTAGATAAGAGTTGAGGTGCCGTGTTGGCTCTCTTGGTTGAAAACTAGTGTTAGCAAACAATCCCCAAGCATATAACAGTTAGGCATACAATATATCAAGCATATAAATGTCAAGACAATATGAGCATGCAAGATATAAAGACAAAGAGATAGAGAGTGAGCAATCGCAAACACAAGGATTTGTTTCGAGGTTCGAGCACCCTTGCTCTACATCGCCGCCTTCGACACACGAAGGATTTCCACTAAAATCGATCCCACCAGATCACTCGGTGCCGCAACACCTACAAGCCGAGTTCACACTTGAACTCCTTGGACTCTCTAGCCCATACACACCACAAGCCCACGAGCTCACTGAGGCCGCACCTCAAACAACAAGTTCGCACCCGAACTCGAAACACTGCGAACACACTTGTCCGTCTCCTCAAAGAACAAGAAATGATCTCTTGGTGATCTAAACACTTTGATCACCAATAAACACTCTCACAACAAAACCCTATAGGTAGATATAGCAATGGCAAGCTCAAGTATTTGTGTGAGAAAAACTAGGATGGAAATTATGGAGGAAAACTCAAGAAATCTCTTTTAAATATTCTTGATAAAAACTCTCTTTTTGATTTGGAAATGAAGCTCTAAAACAAGTGGATATAACCACTGAAATGAGTGGGAAAAACTAGCCCAAAACTATTCTTGAAATCTTATAGAAAACAACCCCCAAATGGCCCAATATATAGGGCTCCAAAAATTAGCCGTTGGAGGCCTGACAGAACTGTCGGTCGACCGCCAACGGTCAGAAATCCGACCGTTGGGGCTTCAGTCGACCGGCCCGGTCGACCGAGCCTCTGGAACAGAGAACAGATTCTATGTCGGTCGACCGCTCGGTCGACCGGGGTTTTCAAGAGAGCAGACCTCTCTGGACGGTCGACCGTCCCGGTCGACCGGCCCTCCAGCCAGACTCGTGCACGTCTGTGTACGTCGTGCGGTCGACCGGCCCGGTCGACCGGCTGAAGCCAGGTCAGGGATTTTAGGGAAAGAAAAACTTGGTCATTTTGGCTCAAATAAAATCCCATAAAATCATGAAAAATCTACAAAAATAGTTTTACCAATATACTTTGATAAACAAACATGCTTGCACAAAATCAAGGCATTTTACAAATAATTTGGACTATTTTTGTAACTTGAAAAAATTGGCTCAAATGAAAAACTGTATTTTCCAAAGAAGATTTTTCAAAACTTGTTTTTCTAAAAACTTCTCCAAATACAAAAACAAGATATTTAAACTCATTTGAAGCATAGAGTGTATGGATATGATCCACTACACAAACAAAATGAAATATCTATGTTTTTGACATTAATCACTAAATATGATTTTGGTTAAAGACATGTATACTTTGAATACCAAAAACCAAAAACGATATTTTTCAAAAAGAAAACTCTTTTGCATTTTTCCAAAATGAAAATTCTTTTATGAAAAACCTAACTATATCAAGAGTGTGTATGTATAGATATACTTGAACAATCCACCAACTATTCTATCCTTTACATTTTATCTAAAACAAAATCTTATAAAAATAAACCTAGACACAAGTCTTGATCTTGAAGATCTTCACTTGAAGTCTTCACATCTTCTTGACTTGGTCCAAACATGATCCATAGAGCTAGACTCCTCTTGAGTACTTGATGTGGTCTTGATGCACAAGCTCTTGAATTAAACCGTGTAAGCTCCAAAACTTGACTTTAAATTCTTTGTTGAAGCTACACACCTACTAAGATCTTGATCATGAATCTGTTTCTAATTAAATACAAGATCATTAGTACTAAACTACATGAGCTGATCATCATCAAAACTAGAGTGATAGGCCTTTGGACCAACACTAATTTGGCGAGCTTTTGTCATCATACGAGTGCAACATTGGTGGCTTAAATTTTGGCGGGTATGAGACTGAATCCCATTCCAAGGGGTAAGGACGGACCGCCCCTATTTTCTTCAGTTCGTCCCTTTGGGCTAGGGATGCGATATGAGCCTGGATGCCTTTGATCACTTCGGCATCAATTGAAGAGCCCTCCTTTAAATGATCAGTCTTGGGAGGTTCACCGTTATTGTTCTCCTCATTCTCATGATTAATATCGGTTGTGTTATCATTGTTCCGGTTTGTCAGGAGCTGTGCCAATATTTGTTGGATATTGTCCAAGACTTTTTGCTGGGCCTTGGAAGTCTGCTCCTACGCCTCCATGCGATGATAGAGATCATCATCATTGTTCCTATCACTCATGTAGGCTGATACAAACCTTGCCTGCACAGAGTTGATGGTGGTGGAGGAAGCGTAGCCGCTGGCTTCTTCTTCATCATCAAACCATTGGAATTGGTGTCTCAATGGTTCTGGCAACATAGCTTCTGAGGAAGAAGGTTGTCCATGATTACAGGGTATTGTACATTAGAAGGTATCCTTTTGTTCGACCAGAACCTGACCTAAGCCGGGGCTATAGTCGGGCCCTGGAGAACTGAATGAGGGAGTGCAGAACCCCTATTTCCTTCTTTGAGATCGTAGTAGATCCCTTCCTCTGCTTATCATGTTGACAGAGGCAGCTGCGAGGTGAGACACCTTCACTATCTTCTTCTTTCGAGACTTGAGCTTCTCAAAAGTTTGGACTGACAGCTGGTTGAACACCGATTGCTGGCTCAGAGAAGTTGTGGGAATTGGTCCCAAACAACAGTGGACGGAATGTACCGTCACAAGTTGACACCCCACTTGTCCGCACTGGGATGGCGAGATGTGACTGGCTCTTCAAAGCGGAGTTTCCACTTGTTGCTCAGATAATCCCACAAGTCTGCATTATCTAGGTCCAACTGATCCAACACAGAGACTCGGAGAAACTGGATGTTAGCCTGCTTGGGTTGAGAAACCCTGGGCTTAGCCTTGAAGACTTTCTTTTGGGCTATAGGCAAAGCTAGGATAGCTTCCCCTGAAAGAGTAGCTTCACAAGGAGAAGCTACTGTTTTAGCTCTGTTGCCAGAGTTCTTCCTGTGAGCGAGATTGAAATAGCCCCACTGTTAGCACTCAGTGGTGCTTTATTTTTAACCTCGCGGCCAAGGTTTTTAGCACTCAGTGCTTTGGTTTTGTCGCTAGCGGCGAGCCTAGCACTGCCCAATAGTGCTGATGATGTAAGCGGGGCTGTAGCCTCGCTGTTAGCACAAAATACTTTAGCCCTAGCTTCACGGCTAAGAACTTTAGGAGCACCCTTAGGCACTGAAGCTGCATAAGCACCGCTGTCAGCACCTAGGGACGATCCCTCAGCTCCGCTGCAAAGAGCAAACTTAACGCTTGAAGCATGCTGCGATGCTTTGCTCGTTGCCTTCTCGCGAAGGTGGTTAGCACCGCTAGGTGCTTTAGTTTTAACTTGGCGACTGGGAACTTCACGCATACCCTGGGGTACTAGTGTTGTGTCTACCGTGCTATCAGTAACTTCGCTCAGAAGAACGAGGTTGGCGCGAGGAGTCACTACTCCTGAATTAAGCGAAGGCATAGTCGTCGTTCTAGCCTTGCGGCTAATGGCCTCAGCGAAGCAAACGGGCATTTTACCTTTATCTTCGCATGACAGGTGTGGCTTAGCTCTGTGAAGAGTTGAAATAGTCTTGCAGTTAGAGCCTATTTTAGCTTCGCAGGAAGCTGAATCAAGAGATCTATCCACAGCTTTTGCAATCTACATAGCCTTAGCAAAGGCTGTTTTAGGTTTACAAGGAACCTTTATAGCTTTGTGCACAGTGTTAATATGCTGGCTGGGGGCTATGTTAGTCTCTACTAAGACTGTACTAGACTCGCATAGAGTAGCTTCGCCGGAGGTAGTAATAGGCTTGCAGAGAGCCTTATTTGTCTCAACAGAGACTTGCTTCCAAGAGTTAGCCAGAGGGGCTCTAGTTACGCTGACCTCCTTGCGCACATGTAAGGGGCTTGTTCTACCCCCAGAGAGAAGTTGCTCAAACCTCTCTTGGTCAAAGTGAATGACCAGCGTCTCAGCAATAGACCCGAAGGTCTGATCGTCACATTGCGACACTTGATTCTCAGCAGTGGAGAATTACAAATCCCCAGCGGAGTCGCCATCTTGTTTTCCATTGATTTTTGCAAAGGGGAAAACTTATAAAAAAGGGTCGAGGAGCTAAATTACAAGTAATTCTTTGCAGTAAAAAGATTATAGATAAATCTCCTCTGAGATTTCTGGGGAAGTGTGCCGGTAGGAATCTGATCAGCGCGCGATCACTTTATCCCTTTGACGATGCGATCGATCAGATAATCGGACTGCCACCTGATGGGATTCTCTTCTCGCCTGGTTCGGGGAATCGGAGAACAAAAGGTCAGTAGAGCCCTCTTGTTACTTCTCGAGCTACCTCTGCTTGGGATTCCTTCTCGCTTGGTTCCAAAAATTCCTTGAGAGGGAGGAAGATCTTAGGGTATTAACACCCTGAATTTATCCTTGTAAGATTAGAGAAGTGATTCTCTGAATTCTTGAAAGTAAGAGAGTAGATCTCTTGTTGGCTTATGCTTTGAAGCCACTAAGGAAGCTTATGCTCTTCAAAAAGCCTCTTGGACTTGAATCTTTTCAAGCCCTTGAGCCTAGCCTACTAGTGGGCTATTTATAGGCTCAATGGGGAGTTATGATTCCCTTGATAATCTCCCTTTAATAAGAAATCATGGGTGTAACTATCAAATTTAATCTCGATCATAATGATCTCATTTGGAGATTTGATTGGTCAAAGATGACCATAAAAGATTGGCTCCTCTTAATAAAGGATACTCCCTTTATCCTCTCTAGTTAATTGAGAGATCTCCCCTGATCTTCTTACCTGATTGGGAGAGTCAAGAGATCATGTCAAGTAACTGTCAAATTTGATCTCGATCATAATGATCTCGTCTAGAGATTTGATTCGTCAAAGATGACCATAAAAAGACCCGTTGCGGGGCTAATGAAAATCTTCATAAGAAACTATCAAGAAAGCTTTCGGAGAAGCTAAATTAGCTTCTGGAGAAGCTAGAATTAGCTTCAGGTGAAGCTGTAAGTTAGCTCTATGGAGCTATGAAGAGCTTCATGAGAAGCTAGAAAGAAAGCTTCCTGAGAAGCTAGAATTAGCTTTCGGAGAAGCTAGAATTAGCTTCAGACGAAGCTGTAAGTTAGCTCTCTGTGGAGCTATGAAAAGCTTCATGAGAAGCTATCAAGAAAGCTTCCGGAGAAGCTAGAATTAGCTTCAAACGAAGCTGTAAGTTAGCTCTCTGTGGAGCTATGAAAAGCTTCATAAGAAGCTATCAAGAAAGCTTCTGGCAAAGCTAGAATTAGCTTCAGGTGAAGCTGTAAGTTAGCTCTCTGTGGAGCTATGAAAAGCTTCATGAGAAGCTATCAAAAAAGCTTCCGGTGAAGCTAGAATTAGCTTCAGGCGAAGCTGTAAGTTAGCTCTCTGTGGAGAGCTTCAAAGCGAATCATGACAAACTTAGCCTCTCAATCGAGGATATCCCTTTTGGCTCATACGATGCTAAGTGTTTAGCTAACTTAGCATCTTAGGCCTGCTTAGGTCTCTTCAAAGACAATTTTGGCTTACTGTCTGCTTCACTGGATCAGTAAAGTCCAAATCGCTGATTTGTCCCTCGGAGATGGGTAAAAACTGATCGTCAGCTTGTCTGTGACTTGTCTTTTATAAATATTGACAAGTTAGACATCGTTCAGACCGGTTGGAAAGTTGTCTGAGAGTTTTGTCTTTTTTGAGTGTCAACAGGCTTCACTTTGAGCCA
Source organism: Agave tequilana (assembly GCA_038442645.1). Lineage (NCBI taxonomy): Eukaryota > Viridiplantae > Streptophyta > Magnoliopsida > Asparagales > Asparagaceae > Agave > Agave tequilana. The sequence goes on along the minus strand of JAVJIF010030567.1, from coordinate 49,237 downwards.
TTGTGCATTTAATCATAATAAGTTGGAATCTAGTTTTACACGAAACAAGTTCCACACATGCATGCATATACCACATGGCATACACATGCACACCATGCTCACACCGCTCACATGTATATTATAGTGTACACGTGTACACATTGTGGCCACAAAGGCCATTTAGCAAAATTTTATTTTGATAAAGCAAATCATTTAAATTTTGCAAATAAAAGTGTTTGGGTTCCTTAAAATCTAACCCCCATGGACCAAAAAAGAAATGGGTACCAAAATTCTCACCTCTTGTGTTTGATGTAGGTGTGGGCTCTCACAAAACGTAAGAGGTTTGGTGCCTTGGTGGTGGATACATGTGGAGTTGGATGGACATACCAAATTGATGCATCGTTATCAAGGATATTTGGTGGGAGGACCACCATGTTTTGGAGACCTAGAAATTGGTTTATATGGTTTGGTAACTATCTTTAACTCTCATTTTTTTACATGCTTTTTATCGTTGATTGTTAGCATGTTTAGGTTTTAATACTCATTATGTTAAATGCAATGTTATTAGACATGTAATATACATAGATAGTCTTTGAAATACACCCATATTTATATGAATTCATACTTTTGTGTTCTCACTTTAGTTTAACTACTGTGTATATACTAGTTCTAAAACATGTGCATTTAGCCTAATGATCATGTTTGATTTATACTTCATGTGGAGATAACTTATTTAGATGTAGTTTTCATTAAAACTTTTGTTTATATTTGTACAAGTAGTGAGCTACTTGATTATTATGTGTTTGTACTTTATTGCTCATTTGTACTCATTAAATGTACTTGTATAACCTAATTTTGATGATTATTGCACTTATACTTGTTCTTCCTATTTATGTACATGTTTAGCTCATGTATATGTTTTGTCTAAAACTAATAGATATATATATATATATGTATATTTTTGAGTCACTTGTCTTCATGCAAAATTCTATTATGGACTCTTTTATACTTGAGATTGTTTGTATACTTTTAGTTTCGACAAAATATACATATACCTTGAAGGTTGTTTAGTTTTGATGAAAATTTTAGTTTTAACGATTTTCATATTTTTTTTGATAAAAGAATTTCATGTTTGTTTTGAGCCTTATTGATTTATTTCATGAATTTATTGTTCACATGATTCTTGTATACTCACTTTTATATTTACTCATGACTTTATTTCATGAGCACATTTTTGAGCTTTATAGATTTGAGTGACAACTCTTGTGTGATATACATGTTTCATGAATATATATTTGTTTTTATTTCTTACTTGAAGGATTTCGTATTAGTTTTTCAAAATTATTATAAGACTAGTTTTGTTATGCTTCAATATGGTAGTGCTTTTCAAACTACGCTAAAAATATGTTTAATTCATATTTTTGAAAATCCCTACCATGTGAGGCGGTTGGTTGGGTGACCGTGCCTTGTATGCGTATATGAATACCTTTTTATCATGTACATGATAAGGGTGGATTGATATGAGATATACATGATTTTAATGAAAATTTATTTTTATATACTCATATTTATTTTCTATATATGTATGATTCAAATTTCAAGTGATATTTTCATGCATACATATATATGATTTGTTGTGCTAAGATTAAATGTTAACTCTTTATAGCATAAATTATTTCATGATAAGCTTGATTTAGTTCTTAATATCAATTACTTTTGAATTGCTATCATATACAAGCTTATGCATTATTTTAAAAAAAAGAATTTTTTTAATATTTATGTTTTCCTACAAGTCGTATTTATGTTTATATTTACCTATAATTGGTATAACAACATTTGTTTTGCCACCTTCTAGTGGTATATCAAAATTTGTTTTGTTGAAAATTTTGTTTTAAAAAATTTTCAAAATTTATTTGAAAAATAATGCATATATGCAAGAGGAGCTTAACATCTCCTCTATATATAGATTTATGTTGAGTGTATCTCACATATTGAGGAGCTTGAACTCTCTTCTTTATATCGTACACATGTGCAGGGGGAGCTTAACATCTCCGCTTATACATTATATATTATACTTTATGTGAGTTAGGGTCTAGTCATCCCTTCTCCATGTAATACATGTATGCAGGGAGGCTAACTTAACGTCTTTCCTCTTATGAATATATATCGCATATACATCTTTCTTATTTACTTGTCTTCACCCCTGTGTTGATCAGTTGATAAAAAGAGGGAGAAGAATTTAGAGAGTTTATATGCATGCTTTTAAATTATTGTTTATGCATATATGTTTAGTTTATATGCATTTTATTAAACATCTTTATTGTCTATTGCTATGCATGAGTTAAGGAGGAGCATATATTAAGCTTATCTTTAATCCATGCATATATATAACTCCATGAGTTTTGTCATCATCAAAAAAGGGAAGATTGTTGCCCAAAGACCATCACTCTAGTTTTGATGATGATTAACCCATGTGGTTATAGTACTAATGATCTTGTGCTTATTAAGTTTTAGATATTTGATCAAGATCTTAGTTGGTATTTAGCTTCAACAAAAGATTCAAAATCAAGTTCTGAAGCAACACGTGTTGATTCAAGAGCTCACGCATCAAGATCGCACCAAGTACCCGAGAGGAGTCTAGCTCATGGATCAAGGTTTGGACCAAGTCAAGAAGAAGAAAAAGATTTTCAAGAAAAGATTTTCAAGACTTGAGTCTAATGTTTGTAAGTGTTATGATTCTTATTTTTAGATAAAATATAAATGATAGATTAGTTATGAATTCCTCAAGCTCAAATACACACACACAAAATTTATATGTGTTTTCCATAAGAATAATTTTGATTTTAAAAAATACCGTTTTGATTTTAAGATTCAAAGTAGATATCTTTATGTTTCATCAATAGAGTTAATCAAAATAAGTTTACATGTTTTATATGTGTTTTGCATTTCATCCATACACATTGATGGTTCAAATGTTTAAAAAAAATTATTTAATATTTCTATATCATGTGTTTAAGTTTTGTTTAAGTCAAACTTTTGTTTAGAGCTTAATTGTCAAAAATATAGATATTTTATCTTATATGTGTATTGGATCATATCCATACACACCAAGCTTCAAAAAGTGTTTGAGATATCTTGTTTTTGTATTTGCACAAGTTTTGAAAAAATTGTTTTTCAAATTGAAGTTTGATTTTTCAAAAATACGGGTTTAGGTTTAAAGCTTAATTTCTATATAACAAAAATGGTTCAAAAAGTTTGCATATTTGCTCTTCAAATATATACATGAACTTATTTTTGTGAATTTTATAGTATTTTATTATAATTTTTAAGATTTTAAAAGATCAAGTTTTAATCCCTTTAAAACCCAGACCTGGGCTTCTAGTGGTCAACCGACCGGTCAATTGACCCAGAGTCGATCGACCGAGCGGTCGACTGACCCAGAAGTCGATCGACCAAGCGGTCGACCAATGTGCACAGGCAACGTGCACAGAGCCTGGCTTGAGGGCCGATCGACCAGGCGGTTGACCGATCCAGAGAGTTTACTTTCTGGATCTGGCCCTGTCGGCCGAGCGGTCGACCGGTCAGAAAGCAGTGCTCTCTAGTTCTTTCCTCGGTCGACCGACCAATCGATCGATAAGTTTTTGACCTGGGTGCGGTCGACCAGCTGGTCTGTTTGACCAGAAAACTGAGCCCAACAGCTATTTTTCTGAACCCTATAAAAGAGGGTTCTCTTGGCCAGTTTTCTACAAGATTTTGGAGAAGTTATAGTGCCAGTTTTTCCCATCTCTCTTAGAGTTTTTCTTCACTTATTTTTGGGCTAAAACTTTCATATTAAAAAAAGAGTTTTTAAAAAGTGTTTTCAAAAGAGATTTCTTGAGTTTTTCACCACTCAATCTACCTTGTTTTTCTCACACAAACTTAAGCTTCACATTGCTATATTTATCCTCTAGGGATCATTTGTTGTGAGAGTGTTTTTTGTGATCAAAAATGTAGAGATCACCCAGTTTCATCATTGTATTTGAGGAGACGAACTTGCGGGTTCGTGTTGTGAAGAGTTCTTATGGGATCTCGGTGTAGAAGTGTGACCTCAGCAAGCTAGTGTGCTTGCGTATGTTGTTCTTACGGGAAAAAGTGAGGGACTTGTGAGTCCAAGAGTTCTTGAGGGAGCTCGTTGTAGGTGTTGCGGCACCGAGTGATCTTGCGGGATCGTTATAGTGAAAATCCTTCATAGTGTTTAAGGCGGGGAAGCAAAGCTAGTGTGCTCGAACCTCAAAACAAATCTCCCGTGTTTGTGATTGCTCATCTCTCTCTCTCACTTGTGTTTTATATATCTTGCATGTTCTTATTGTGCTTATCTTCATATGCTTAATATATTTATGCTTCATTGAATATATGCTTGAGATTGTTTGCTCACACTTGTATTTAACCAAGAGAGTCATAGTGGCATCTCAACTCTTAATCTTGAGGAATCTTTAGGAGATAGTTCACAGCCCTTCACCAGAAATTCGGCTACACTCTTGCGTTATACTTTGTGTTAGCTTAATAGGTTTTAATTTCGTATTTGCATTAGATTAGCTTGTTACCTATTCACCCCCTCTAAGTGACCTACAAATCTCTCGATCTAATATATCTACAAGTTAGAGGAAGCATTAAGTACGATGGATCTTTCTCACACAATTTCACAACATATATATCTCCTCTTAGTCTCAATGTATCAAGTGTGGCTCTTATTTCTATGATACAACACTAGGTCATCTCCTCTCGGTCTCAAATCTAGTCATCTAAACAATTGTGGCCATCAATTATTAACGTAAAATAACAAACATAGAAACTTAACATGGTTGTAGAATCATAATACTAACCCTAAATAACTAATCTACATCATCATAATATCTACATATATCAATGCCCTAACTAGAGAAGATTAGCTCATAATTATAAAAGTTCAAAGCAAGAATATGATTATAAACTTCATCATGCAAAATAAATTAGAAAAGAAAAGGTAAGAAAGGACCAAAGTAGAAATGCCCTAGGGATTGATTCCTCGCTGCTCTTCTTCTCTAAAACTCAATTTCTTAGTTGGCAATTCTTCTTTAGAAATATAAAAACTAAACTTTATTAAAAAATTAATTTCCAAGAGGAAAATGTTTTACAAGAAAATTTCAGGTCCTTTAATAGACTGTAGAGTCATCCAGAGACCTAATAGAATTTGTAGAGTACTCTTCTAATTCTACACAAAGTCTACACAAAATTACATCCATAGTTGCCAAAGAAAGTCGGCTGCTCGGTTGTAATTTTGGGCAACTCAGCCGACTACAATGCAACTTTGAACTCCAACTCTGACCTACATTTGAAATCTTTGCTGGTAATCATATTGACTGGTTAATGGCTACGTAGTCGTGATTAACAGCTGGACAACCGTTTGACCAGAGCTTCTTGAGTCCATTTTTTGGCATTCTCTTCTTCTCATCATGTAGACTGTTATTTGTGATTTATACACATATTTTATATACTTTTATGTCTATTACTTGCCACATTTTATTCTGCATGACTATTTTTATTTATGTTTTGCAGATATTAGGTCAATAGCATGCTTTATACTAAAGAGAGAAAAAACCAAATTATCGATATATCACGAGACTTTTATAGAGAGATAGATACAAATCCAGAGACTCAATGGAGAAACTGCATGCACTAACAGAGTCTACATGAGAAGAAGAAGTTAGTACAAAAAGATGAAGCTCAAAAGCCGAGTTTTTTGGCTACTCAAATTATTGCAAAATGCTCCAATTATTGCTGGGGATTGTTATTTTTATCAATATCAATAATATTTATTACTGGTTTTAATTTGAATTTAGTTTGCAGATATTACATCTTGATTCTCTTTTCTGCAGGCTACAGAAACTTGAACCTCGATCGAAAAAAGAATTTTACTGAGCAACCAAACTTTTGGCCAGGCAGCCGACCTTTGATCGAAGCAGAGGTCAATCTTTCAGGAACTTCTTCCTAACTATTTCATGTGAAGATCCAGAGTTTAGAACAATTAGAGCCTGATCCAGAGATAGAATGGACCTTTTGACGCTTGCTAAAGGAAAGAAAAGACCGAGAAGCAGTGATGGAAGACCACGACGAAAGAAAAACATTGAAAGATTATGTTGTTCCATCCCTGACTGGGGCTACTTCATGCATCATCCCACCAACAATTCAAGCAAACAACTTTGAGCTCAAGCTGGAGTTAATTCAGATGGTGCAACACATATACCAATTCGGAGGCCTTCCAAATGATCCGAATGAACACATAGCAAGTTTACTCAAGATTTGTGACATGCAAAGGATCAATGGTGTGTCAACAAAGGTAACAAAACTGAAACTTTTTCCTTTCTCTTTGAAGGACAAAGCAAAAACATGGTTCAACTCTTTGCCAAAGAACACGATCGCTACATGGGATAAAACGGCGAATAAATTCCTTACCAAATATTTCCCCCATCAAAAGTGACAAAACTCTGAGGTGATCTTATTACCTTTTCTCAACTTGAATTTGAAATTACTTTTGAAGCATGGAAGATATATAAGGGCTTGATTAAAAAAAAAATCTCACATCACGAGCTTCCCGTTTGATTGGAGATTTAATTATTTTACAATGGATTAACTCCAAACACTAAGATGATTATTGATGCGGTCACAAGAGGAGCTCTCATGTGCAAGGAAAGAGATGAAGCATGTGAGTTGTTAGAAGGGATAGCATCCAATAGTTACCAATGGCAATCTAAAAGGGTAGCACCAAAGAAGGTTGCAGGAGCCATCTCAGCAATTCATGCATGATCGGGGAAAATCGCGCACAAAAGTGTGTTTTGAAATCAAGAGTTGAAGTGTGTGTGCTTTGGCTTCCTCGATACTTCCGTTATAGTATAGAGGCTAAAACAAGTCGAATCCAGAAGGACGGGAGGTGATAGAAGCTTACACGGTATTTCACGTGTATGTTAAGGTTCTTCAATGTTTGAAAGAATGAAAAGAAAAGAAAACAAAGAATGAAAAAGAGAAGTACGGTGAAACACGAAGAAGTGGGAACATAGAAGATAAAATGTTTATGTTTTTGAAAGTATTTCTAAAACAAAGTAAAAAGATAAAGAAAACCCATGGCTACTAACTACTAATAACTCCACTAACATGCTAACCTCTTAGTGATAGTTGCCTCACATGTATCCTTAGCAATCACTAGTCCTTAATTCAAGAGCGTTATAAAGCATGTCTCATATGTTAACATTCACATTCAAATTCAACCAATAAGTACAAGCTACACTTAAATAATCAAAACCCAATAAGAGCAAGTATGAAATAAAGTAATATTAGCTTGTTAGAGATTTAGATGTTAGAGTGTTAGATCCATCATCATGAGCCATCAATGGCTCTTGCAAGAGCAAGGCCAAGTAGAGGCTATTAGATTCATGTGGATTATCAAGTAAGAAGTTAGCAAGTTAGCGGTTAGTAGTTAGTTTCCATGAGAGAAAAGATTAGCTAAATATGTAAAAGGAGTTAGAGAAGAAAACAAAGATAAGTTAAGAGAGCACCTTTCATAGATTGTCACCTTCTATTACAAGCACTCTTTCTTCCCAATCATGTACCACTCTCTCTCCTATTACAAGATCTACAAGTAATAGAAAATACAAAAGAGGAAGAAGAAGAACACTAACGTAAACTACCATAACTACAAAATGGAGATGAAAACTACCCTAAACTCTGCATATCTTGCTGAAGGAGAACCCCAGGGGTATTTATAGGCACCAGGAGAAAGGGGGCCAGGGGGCAAACCCTGGCCCAAAGTACGGGCGCGGCCGCGCTCGTACGGCCGAGAAAACGCTGCAAAAGCCGCGCGTGCGGCGCTTCGGGTCGTGCGCTATCCCGTCTATCCCCTATTGGCGTTGTTGGTCCCGAGATGATGCCAATTGTGGATTGTGGATTAAAATACAATGTCAACACATATACTAAACAAAGGATGATTAGAGTTAAATAAATAACGAACTTGCAATAAAAGGAAATTAAATCTTAGAAAAGTTAAGCAAACGCAACCACGAGAGATTTATCCTGGTTCGGTCCTTGTGACCTACATCCAGTCCCCAAGCCATCCGCTTGAGATTTTCCTTTATCCTTTGACTTTGTACACCCAAAATGAACACCTTGTATCCCACTTGACAAATCCCCTTTGCCAAATGTATATAACTCTTCTTACAACCAAGAAGACCACAACACCTTGCACAACTTCTCTTCTATACCAAGAAGACGCTCTTGTATGATGATTCCTTTGAGTGATTACAAACTTTCCTATAAGCCTTGAATCAGTATGTGATCGTGAACAAGGGCTATTATAGGTGAACTTTCAGAAATCTTCACTTTGGAGTAGGAATTTGGTAAAGAAACAGAAAGTGGAACAGTTTTCAGAGAACCAGAATTTTGGCAAGATTTTTGGTCAGAAAACTATAGATTTTAATTGGTATATTAAACCTAAGATAACAACCCTATTTATAGCTGAACTCTAAGGTCAGTTAGGGTCAGTTAGGGTAGTTATTAGGACAAATTTGAATTTTGAAACATTAGATAAAACACCAGAATTTAATAACTGTACAACAGTTACAAACTGCTATAAGTCGACTAGGGGTTGGGGGTTAGTCGACTAGGGTAGGCAATTTAGACTGGGTTAGTCAACTAATATTGGGTATAAGTCGACTATATAAGACTGAAACAGATATACAAGTTTCTAGAAACTACAATTAGTCGACTAACAAGAATTATAAGTCGACTATAACATGTATTAGTCAACTAGTCTTCTTTATAATTGACTAATAACCCTATTAGTCTGCTAATAGGAAGGGTCAAGTCTGCTAATAGCAAGGGTCAAGTCTACTAATAGGAAGGGTCAAGTCTACTAATAAGTGGTCAAGTCTACTAATAGGAAGGGTCAAGTCTACTAATAGACTAATGATGTGTATGTGTATTCAAGACTTTTAACATACTATTAAACATTACAATACACATCCATAGCAACTCTCTTTGGGAAGTCTTAATCATGTAAAACTCTTGAATAGGCTTGTGCAAAAGAGCTCCATTGAAATGACTTCACAAATGTATCATCAAAAGTAGGTTCCAACATTCTCCCCCTTTTTGATGATGACACTTTGTGTGCACAAAAGCTCCCCCTACAGAAAATAAGTTATATGTTCTCCCTCTGCAGAAAATGGGTTATAACAGATATAGAAACATTTGTGTTCTCCCCCTGCAACAAATATATCATAACATGTATATATATGATAAATATTTGAAGTATTGTTCTTCTCAAACTTCTTATATGGTACCTGAAAAATAAACATTAGATGGTACCAATCATAAGAGTAAAGCATTAACCTTTAGGAGACCAAACCCAATTTGAATTTGGTTTCCATCTGTTAGTATACACATAATTGCATGAATTACATATATCATGTATGTATGATGCAACATAAGTAATTTTGTCAATAATGCTTAAGTTTTTAGGAATCCATATAAACTTGTTCTTAATTCTTTTTGAAATAATATCAGACTTTCTTTTCACAAAAGAATTATATGGATTACTAACATATGAAGATTTTTCAAAAAATCCAAGACCATAATGATTATGTGACATCTTTTGATATGATAACAAATCATTCAACTTTTCTTTTCCTTGATTAAATTTAGTCACATTTTTCAAAATCTCTTCATATTTCATTTTGAAAACTAACATGTCTTTATTTAACACAGAAATTCTTTCATTTAAAGACATAGTTTCCTTTTTAAGCAAAATATTTTCTTTTATAAAATTCTCATTATCCTTTTTCAATGATGATATCACTTTTTCAAAATCATCTTTTTGAGAATTTATAGAAGAAACTTGAGAGACATAACATGAATTTTCTTTGAAAAGTTTTTCATTTTCCTTTAATAAAACTTTATTTTTCATTTTTTTCATTCTTTATATCATTGAATAATTCATGGAATGCATATAAAAGTTCAGTATATTGTACCTCATCTTCTTCTAGTGCCATGTAACAGATGTTGGCATGTTACAGAGGAAGAGGAATCACTGTTTTCCCATGATGCTTGGTAGTCTTTCTTCTTTCTAAACTTTTTGCTCTTGAATTTACCTTTGTTTTTGAGCAATGGGCAATCCTTCTTCATATGACATGTTTTATTACAATTAAAACATCTAAACTTACCTTGCTTTAAGAATCTTCTGAATTTTCTTGAAAGCATTGCCATCTCCTCTTCATCGTCATCTGAATTGTCCGTGTCTGAGGATGCATGGAAGGCAAGTTCTTTCTTCTTTGAGAGAGATTGTTGTTCATCCTTCTTTCTTTCTTCGAGTTGCACTTCATATGCCATTAGATTACCAATAAGGTTTTCTAATGTCATTGTTGAGAGATCATTCGCTTCTTCTATTGCAGTTGTCTTCTTCTCCCAATCTGGTGTGAGTGCACGAAGGATCTTGCAAATTTTTTCGACTTGGGTGTATTCCTTTCCAAGGGATGCTAAGGAATTAGTTATGTCGGTGAATCTTGTAACCATTTCTGAGATGGTTTCATTCTCCTTCATTTTGAAAAGTTCAAACCTGTGGACAAGAACAGAAATCTTAGATTCTTTAACCATATTTGTGCCTTCATGTGTTACCTGAAGAGTGTGCCATATTTGATTTGCAGAAGTGGCTGTTGACACATGGTTGAATTCTTCTTTGGTTAAGGCACAGAATAAAGCATTCATCGCTTTGGCGTCAAGGTTCGCATTCTTCTTTTGATCATCACTCCAAGCGTTGTAGTTGGTTGTCGGTTTGGTGTACGGTGCTTCTACAATGTTTCAAAGTTCGTAGTTGAGCGATTGCAAGTAGATCTTCATTCTACACTTCCAATAGTTATAGTTGGATCCGTCAAATAGCGGTGGACGTTGTGTAGAATGTCCTTCTTTGAATTGTGACGAAGGGAACTCCGTTGCCATCCTTGTAGATTGTTGACTGGATATGCAGGGCTCTGATACCAATTGTTGGTCCCGAGATGATGCCAATTGTGGATCTAAAATACAATGTCAACACATATACTAAACAAAGGATGATTAGAGTTAAATAAATAAAGAACTTGCAATAAAAGGAAATTAAATCTCAGAAAAGTTAAGCAAACGCAAACACGAGAGATTTATTCTGGTTCGGTCCTTGTGACCTATATCCAGTCCCTAAGCCACCCGCTTTAGATTTTCCTTTATCCTTTGACTTTGTACACCCAAAATCAACACCTTGTATCCCACTTGACAAATCCCCTTTGCCAAATGTATACAACTCTTCTTACAACCAAGAAGACCACAACACCTTGTACAACTTCTCTTCTACACCAAGAAGATGCTCTTGTACAATGATTCCTTTGAGTGATTATAAACTTTCCTATAAGCCTTGAATTAGTATGTGATCGTGGACAAGGACTATTATAGGTGAACTTTCAGAAATCTTCACTTTGGAGTAGGAATTTGGTGAAGAAATAGAAAGTGGGAATAGTTTTTAGAGAACCAGAATTTTGGTAAGATTTTTGGTCAGAAAACTATAGATTTTAATTGGAATATTAAACCTAAGATAACAACCCTATTTATAGCTGAACTCTATGGTCAGTTAGGGTCAGTTAGGGTAGTTATTAGGACAAATTTGAATTTTGAAACGTTGGATAAAATACCAGAATTCAATAACTGTACAACAGTTACAAACTGCTATAAGTCGACTAGAGGTTGGGTTTAGTCACTAGGGTAGGCAATTTAGACTGGGTTAGTCGACTAATATTGGGTATAAGTCGACTACATAAGACTGAAACATATATGCAAGTTTCTAGAAACTATAATTAGTCGACTAACAGGAATTATAAGTCGACTATAAAATGTATTAGTGTAACGCCCTGATTCCACGGATACGGGGACGTCACTGCAACGTATATACGTAGGTCAGAAAGTGCCCCACGTATATACGCTAAGCACAAAAGTACAAGCAAGGAATCAGAGTACAACACAAAGCGTGGTATACATACACATGCCAACATAAAAGGTACATATACAAGTCATCACAGTGTATGATAAACATTACATATTACATATGTCTTTTATCACAACCAAGTCCAAAAGTAAAATATACAATAAAGATACAAAATGCTCACGAGAAGGGTGAAGATCCCGTGAGTCAAAAGAGGAGTCTGGCACGAAGGAAGTAGAGCTAGTCTGCCTGCTCTCTAAAGAAAGCTCGATCTACTGTGGACAGCTCCACTTCGATCCAAGCTTCAACCTGAACATACAAATCCAAGGGAGTCAGGACCTCCCAACAATGAACAGGCTACAGCCAAATGGCTAAGTGACAAGAGTAGAAAGGTTAGAACGCAAGTAAGGCAGATATGAACAAGTGAATCATAAAACAGGAAATCCAGGTTAAAACTGATTATAAGCAAGATTGATTGTATACGCTTAAGTCACGGTCCCATGAGACTAGTACATCGAAGGAATAATCCAAACAAGGAAACCCTCATCTATATACCTTTATCTCATGCCACAGAAATCCAAGCGTATAAAATCAGAGTTGCAAATCACATGAAAGTCAAACAGGAACATATAACAAGAATACTAAACATCATAACTGGAATCACGGGAATCATATAAGTGTCCTACTGGAAACATGACTGGAATATCAAGAATCATAATAAGATCTATAACGGTTATCAATTATTATTATAACTCGTCTAACCCATATATTTAGGTATGTGTCTCGGTATCGATCCCAACCCACATACATCCATATATAAGAAAGTCGAGGGTTGTTATCGGAAGCTGATGGAGAACTGATAAAGCTTCTTATAGTAGTTTCCATACACCTGGAACCAGCTTTGGAGGCCCAAAGTCCCCCTATTCAGTAATTCAGATTCACTACCGCCAGTACATATATATATATGTATATATATATATACTTTTATTCCATTACTATAAGCAAGGTATCATTCCGGCATCCATCACTTCCTCCCATACCCATACAAGTTGTAGCTTATTAAGAATTATCAGCTTACGAGGAACAAGTGTACATAATAGTAATAGCCCTACAGATTCAAGAGGTGGCCCCCACAGATTCAAGAGGTGGCCCCCACCGTGTGGTGTGGCACTTTGTTCCGTGTGGCACTTTGTTCTGAGGGAGTGGATTCTAGAGGTGGCCCCCACCGAGTATGGTGTGGCACTTAGTTCCATAAAATAAGGCAGGGTTCCCGTAAACAAGATAATCATAAGGTCAAGTGTATCATGCTTGGTTTTAAAAGATAGCATGACAAGGTGGTGATATAAAACAAGCAATAAAACATAACAATAGATTAATAACAGGCCGGGTCAGTCAAGACATAACAAGAGGTCTAGTAAGGTGGTGGCATGTCAGGTGATATACATGTGTTAAAGGAAAACATGTATTGACGTGTCTGGATCATAGCAAGGCAAGGGGAAACATAGAAGCAAACAGGGTTCAACGACCTCGAAGGGTCTGCCACGCATGGTATACGATAAGGAGTAAGAATATCACTGGCAAGATACAAGTATAAGAATGAAACAAACAGTTGCATGGCAATACATAAACATAGAAATATGAAGTAACTAGAGGTTATATACTTCAAGTAATAGGTCATGAAGTACAATACACAAACATATAACCGAAGCATAAGATCCAAATTTAAGATAGTAATTAACTGTAACAGGCAGCCAAAGTTAGTCGACTAAGGTCAAGGGAGTAGTCGACTAATAGAAGGGCTAGTCGACTAACAGTAGGGTCTAGTCGACTAAAACTGTGTAACAGAGAGTTGGGTTTCTGATTCAGGAAATGTTAGTCGACTAGGTTAGGAGGGGTAGTCGACTATTAGAAGGGTCAAGTCGACTAACAGACACTTAAGTCGACTAAATCTGTGAAACAGAGAGTTGGGTTTGGTTTCAGGAAAAAGGGTAGTCGACTAGGGTCAAGGTGTAGTCGACTAATAGAAATCTATAGTCGACTAATAAATAAGATGAGTCGACTAAAACTGTGGATCAGAAAAGGTTACGTTTCAATCTAAGGGTCTCTAGTCGACTAGGTTCTAGGTCAAGTCAACTAAAACTGGTCAAAAACAGAACGCAGAACAGAATTCGCTGGTTGCGTTTGATGGTCTAAAAATGTGATTTTTATGGCATATGAACACAAGATAGGAGGATACAAGTATACTAGGAATGAAACAAGTCTTGGTGAGTAAGAATACTCACTAGGATTGGTTATGTGAAGCTTGATCCAAGGTGATAAATCCGACGAAGAGAGAGATGATCCCCAATCCAAAGGAAGTAGCTTGATTGAGGTTGAAGATGAAGATCTTGTTGATGCTTGAGGTGGAGATGATGACCTAGATGATGCCCTTGAGGTTGGTGGTGGATGTTGAGATGAAGGAGGATTTTGGAGAAGGGGATTTCTTTGTGGAAGTGAAGAAAAGGAGAAAGGAAATGTAATGGAAAGTTTATATATGATTTGTGATTTGTGAAGGAGGTGTAATTGAGATGGAAGAGAGGGGGTTTTGTGTAAATGGGGAAGCATGAGGTGTCACTTGACCAATCATGGCCGGCCAAGTGGAGGGGTGAGGTGGAGGTTAGGTGAAGATATTTTGAGATGGAAGAGTGTGGAAGAAAATGGATTTTGGAAAAGATTAGGAATTTGGGAAATTGGAAATCTCTTTGGCTTGTGAAGGAAGGAAAGGAAAATAGAGAAAAGGAAAATGGTAGAGAAATGATAAAGAGAAGATATTTTCTCTTGGACTCAAGATAAAACTGTTGAATAGACAGATACCCGGGTTAAAGTCAAAGATATGGAAATCATTTCGGAAAATGCCGGAATCGTCCGAAATTCAAGTATCTCGGATCGACTCGAAATAATTATCAAAAATCAAAAATAATATATGAAGACCAATAGTGAAATCCGTTTTAAGAATTACTTTATAGTTTTAAAACTAAAAATCCCGGAATCAGTTATCTACCGACTCCGATGGAATTTTCATAAAATCATAAAATTCTCAGAAAAAGAATGTAAGTAAGAAATATGATTCTAAGTAATTATGTCTAAAGGGTCATCATGAAGTTCCAAACAGTTTGAGAATTAAAAATCCGGGAATCGGTCAGCGGCACTGGCCGACACCGGTTTTGAAGATTTTCAACTTAATCACAGAAAATTCCAGAAAATCATAGAAAATCCAAAATATTGGAAAACGAGGTTTAAAACTGAAATCGGTCGAATCGGATAACCAGAATGTCTAAAACAAGTAAAACTCTGAGATCGAGTCCCCGGCTCAGACTAAGGCTGACTCCGAGTTCACCGATCCAAATCCAAGGCAAAACAATCATATAAGGAATTCATAATACAGAATAAATACAGGAAACAAATCGAAAAAATACGATCGAAAATCTGAATACGCAACTAAGTACGTATTCCGGGAACGGGGTATTACAATCCACCCACCTTACAAAAATTGCGTCCTCGCAATTTTATTAAGGGGTGAAATGAACACAAAGGGGACAAAGGCTGGAATAAAGGGCTCATAAAACCAAAACAGGGAATAAGATGAATACAGGAAGGATCAGGATGGACAATGAAAGAATGATAAGAGAAAATATTTAGAATGATAACCAACTCAAATACAAGATCTGGGGTAGTAGTTACCATGATATCCTAAGGCTCCTGATCTGGATACTGGTCTTCACACTCTGCTGTATCGCCTGAGGTCTCTGCTGCCATGATGTGAACTTGACCTCTGCCTTGATCTGCTCTAGGCCTCATTCCCCTCTGCTGATGATCATACCGTTGAGGAGGAAATGGAACTCTTTGATCAACAGGTTCAGGGTTCCTCCTCAGTGGCGGTGCTGGAATTGCTGGAGCTGGATGTGCTGGGGCTGGAAGAGCTGGTCTGATCGGTGCCACATGTATAAACTTCCTGTGTGGGCAATCCCTTAGCATATGTCTCTCTGACCCACATGCCAAACATAATCTCTTGGCTACTCGACAATCACTCTTATAATGCCCGGGTCTGTGGCAATAATTGCATGTGATCTGAGGAAGAGGGGTTTGGAATGGTCTCTTAATCATTGGGCCTTGGGTTGCCCTATCTGCATCCTCCTCATCCATCAACTCAAAAGGCCTCTTCTTGGCCTGATTCCTCATCTGGTTCACTTTCCTCTTCTCCAGTCCACGCTCCACTTCTCGAGCTATGGTGAGAACTTCTGAATATGTCTTCAGCTGCTGGGGCATCAAGAAAACTTGTAGGTCCATCTGTAAGCCCAGCTGGAATCTGCTTGCCCGCTTCTCTTCATCCGTCACCATATACGGAGCAAAGCGGCTAAGTCTGAGAAATTCCGCGGCATACTCATCCACGGACTTATTCCTTTGCCGAAGTCTGATGAACTGCTCCTCCATGTCTTTCTGAGCTGTGACAGGGAAGAATCTGCTATAAAAACTCTTGGAGAATGTGTCCCAAGTGACAGGCTTCTCCAGTCTTGCCTCCTCAGCTAGCCACCAAGTTCTGGCTATATCCTTCAATTGAATCTTGGCGACCTCCACTTGGTTTTCCTCTGGGACACGGGCTGCATTCAACAAGTCTGATGTGTCGGTCAACCATTGCTCAGCATCCAAGGGTTTCTCTTCACCCGTGAATATAGCTGGCTGCAGCCGTCTGAAATCTGATATATTCCCTGGCCTCTGTTCCTTAGGTGCTGCTATCTCTTGCCGGAGAAGCTCGGTCTGCTGCTGCTGGTTCTCCATCGTCATCTGGATAACCCTCAATATATCCACATTCTCTCCCGCTGCTCCATTCGATGCTGGTCCAGAGTTGCTACGACCCGATCTTCTATCCATGCCTAGTTGATGAAGAATGACTGGAAAGTGATGGAAAAAATGGAAGGATTTCAGGATATGAAGGAAGGAACCAAGAAGAACTAGATAATCAAGAAGGACTAGATGACTTTGTACATTGTAGTTGGCATTAGCAAATTACTAGAATTTGCCGCTTGATTGTACTATAGGTGGGAGAGCCTAAGCTCTGATACCATCCTGTAACGCCCCGATTCCACGGATACGGGGACGTCACTGCAACGTATATACGTAGGTCAGAAAGTGCCCCACGTATATACGCTAAGCACAAAAGTACAAGCAAGGAATCAGAGTACAACACAAAGCGTGGTATACATACACATGCCAACATAAAAGGTACATATACAAGTCATCACAGTGTATGATAAACATTACATATTACATATGTCTTTTATCACAACCAAGTCCAAAAGTAAAATATACAATAAAGATACAAAATGCTCACGAGAAGGGTGAAGATCCCGTGAGTCAAAAGAGGAGTCTGGCACGAAGGAAGTAGAGCTAGTCTGCCTGCTCTCTAAAGAAAGCTCGATCTACTGTGGACAGCCCCACTTCGATCCAAGCTTCAACCTGAACATACAAATCCAAGGGAGTCAGGACCTCCCAACAATGAACAGGCTACAGCCAAATGGCTAAGTGACAAGAGTAGAAAGGTTAGAACGCAAGTAAGGCAGATATGAACAAGTGAATCATAAAACAGGAAATCCAGGTTAAAACTGATTATAAGCAAGATTGATTGTATACGCTTAAGTCACGGTCCCATGAGACTAGTACATCGAAGGAATAATCCAAATAAGGAAACCCTCATCTATATACCTTTATCTCATGCCACAGAAATCCAAGCGTATAAAATCAGAGTTGCAAATCACATGAAAGTCAAACAGGAACATATAACAAGAATACTAAACATCATAACTGGAATCACGGGAATCATATAAGTGTCCTACTGGAAACATGACTGGAATATCAAGAATCATAATAAGATCCATAACGGTTATCAATTATTATTATAACTCGTCTAACCCATATATCTAGGTATGTGTCTCGGTATCGATCCCAACCCACATACATCCATATATAAGAAAGTCGAGGGTTGTTATCGGAAGCTGATGGAGAACTGATAAAGCTTCTTATAGTAGTTTCCATACACCTGGAACCAGCTTTGGAGGCCCAAAGTCCCCCTATTCAGTAATTCAGATTCACTACCGCCAGTACATATATATATATATGTATATATATATATACTTTTATTCCATTACTATAAGCAAGGTATCATTCCGGCATCCATCACTTCCTCCCATACCCATACAAGTTGTAGCTTATTAAGAATTATCAGCTTACGGGGAACAAGTGTACATAACAGTAATAGCCCTACAGATTCAAGAGGTGGCCCCCACAGATTCAAGAGGTGGCCCCCACCGTGTGGTGTGGCACTTTGTTCCGTGTGGCACTTTGTTCTGAGGGAGTGGATTCTAGAGGTGGCCCCCACCGAGTATGGTGTGGCACTTAGTTCCATAAAATAAGGCAGGGTTCCCGTAAACAAGATAATCATAAGGTCAAGTGTATCATGCTTGGTTTTAAAAGATAGCATGACAAGGTGGTGATATAAAACAAGCAATAAAACATAACAATAGATTAATAACAGGCCGGGTCAGTCAAGACATAACAAGAGGTCTAGTAAGGTGGTGGCATGTCAGGTGATATACATGTGTTAAAGGAAAACATGTATTGACGTGTCTGGATCATAGCAAGGCAAGGGGAAACATAGAAGCAAACAGGGTTCAACGACCTCGAAGGGTCTGCCACGCATGGTATACGATAAGGAGTAAGAATATCACTGGCAAGATACAAGTATAAGAATGAAACAAACAGTTGCATGGCAATACATAAACATAGAAATATGAAGTAACTAGAGGTTATATACTTCAAGTAATAGGTCATGAAGTACAATACACAAACATATAACCGAAGCATAAGATCCAAATTTAAGATAGTAATTAACTGTAACAGGCAGCCAAAGTTAGTCGACTAAGGTCAAGGGAGTAGTCGACTAATAGAAGGGCTAGTCGACTAACAGTAGGGTCTAGTCGACTAAAACTGTGTAACAGAGAGTTGGGTTTCTGATTCAGGAAATGTTAGTCGACTAGGTTAGGAGGGGTAGTCGACTATTAGAAGGGTCAAGTCGACTAACAGACACTTAAGTCGACTAAATCTGTGAAACAGAGAGTTGGGTTTGGTTTCAGGAAAAAGGGTAGTCGACTAGGGTCAAGGTGTAGTCGACTAATAGAAATCTATAGTCGACTAATAAATAAGATGAGTCGACTAAAACTGTGGATCAGAAAAGGTTACGTTTCAATCTAAGGGTCTCTAGTCGACTAGGTTCTAGGTCAAGTCGACTAAAACTGGTCAAAAACAGAACGCAGAACAGAATTCGCTGGTTGCGTTTGATGGTCTAAAAATGTGATTTTTATGGCATATGAACACAAGATAGGAGGATACAAGTATACTAGGAATGAAACAAGTCTTAGTGAGTAAGAATACTCACTAGGATTGGTTATGTGAAGCTTGATCCAAGGTGATAAATCCGACGAAGAGAGAGATGATCCCCAATCCAAAGGAAGTAGCTTGATTGAGGTTGAAGATGAAGATCTTGTTGATGCTTGAGGTGGAGATGATGACCTAGATGATGCCCTTGAGGTTGGTGGTGGATGTTGAGATGAAGGAGGATTTTGGAGAAGGGGATTTCTTTGTGGAAGTGAAGAAAAGGAGAAAGGAAATGTAATGGAAAGTTTATATATGATTTGTGATTTGTGAAGGAGGTGTAATTGAGATGGAAGAGAGGGGGTTTTGTGTAAATGGGGAAGCATGAGGTGTCACTTGACCAATCATGGCCGGCCAAGTGGAGGGGTGAGGTGGAGGTTAGGTGAAGATATTTTGAGATGGAAGAGTGTGGAAGAAAATGGATTTTGGAAAAGATTAGGAATTTGGGAAATTGGAAATCTCTTTGGCTTGTGAAGGAAGGAAAGGAAAATAGAGAAAAGGAAAATGGTAGAGAAATGATAAAGAGAAGATATTTTCTCTTGGACTCAAGATAAAACTGTTGAATAGACAGATACCGGGTTAAAGTCAAAGATATGGAAATCATTTCGGAAAATGCCGGAATCGTCCGAAATTCAAGTATCTCGGATCGACTCGAAATAATTATCAAAAATCAAAAATAATATATGAAGACCAATAGTGAAATCCGTTTTAAGAATTACTTTATAGTTTTAAAACTAAAAATCCCAGAATCAGTTATCTACCGACTCCGATGGAATTTTCATAAAATCATAAAATTCTCAGAAAAAGAATGTAAGTAAGAAATATGATTCTAAGTAATTATGTCTAAAGGGTCATCATGAAGTTCCAAACAGTTTGAGAATTAAAAATCCGGGAATCGGTCAGCGGCACTGGCCGACACCGGTTTTGAAGATTTTCAACTTAATCACAGAAAATTCCAGAAAATCATAGAAAATCCAAAATATTGGAAAACGAGGTTTAAAACTGAAATCGGTCGAATCGGATAACCAGAATGTCTAAAACAAGTAAAACTCTGAGATCGAGTCCCCGGCTCAGACTAAGGCTGACTCCGAGTTCACCGATCCAAATCCAAGGCAAAACAATCATATAAGGAATTCATAATACAGAATAAATACAGGAAACAAATCGAAAAAATACGATCGAAAATCTGAATACGCAACTAAGTACGTATTCCGGGAACGGGGTATTACAATTAGTCGACTAGTCTTCTTTATAAGTCGACTAATAACCCTATTAGTCTGCTAATAGGAAGGGTCAAGTCTGCTAATAGCAAGGGTCAAGTCTACTAATAGGAAGGGTCAAGTCTACTAATAGATTAATGATTTGTATGTGTATTCAAGACTTTTAACATATTATTAAACATTACAATACACATCCATAGCAAATCTCTTTGGGAAGTCTTAATCATGTAGAACTCTTGAATAGGCTTGTGCATAAGAGCTCCATTGAAATGGCTTCACAAATATTTCATTAAAAGTAGGTTCCAACAGGCGTTAGCACCCGCTTTCTGATTTTCAGCCCCTGCTTTTGACAAAATAACTCTCCAAAGTCAATGGCTAGATTATAGGCCTTTAATCACCCATTAAATGGTGATTTTGGGTCTTCTTCTTTATGTTAGAACCTGTTTCGATGAAGACGTTTGCGATGCATGACATTTGGAGCTCTAAACAAATGAAGAATCAAGAGTTCTACATGTTCACAATGTGCCAAGGAGAGTTGATAGAGTGTGGTTTGTAAAGATGAAGTAGAATGTAAAAAGCCTTGACACACCACACATTTCATAGGTCCATTAGTCGACTTATTGATCTTGCAAGTCGACTAATCTCATGTGTAGTCGACTAACCCAATAGCCCAAGTCGACTAATTCCTGTGTCATATCAGACCCAACTCTCTGTTTCTTTATTAGTCGACTTAACAGTCAAATATAGTCAACTAATACCCTTTTGTAGTCGACTAATACCTTTCCCCTAGTCGACTAACAGTTGGTCCAGTCGACTTATAAACAGTTGCAGTCGACTTGAAGTAGTTATACAGAAACCTGTCAGTCAACCGACACTTCCCTAGTCGACTAATAGCTAAACCAAGTTATCTAACAGTAGAAAATTTGCCTAGTCTAGTCGACTAACTCTATGGGCAAGTCGACTATAGGCAGTTTCTGACTGTTGGACAGTTTTCATTATCTGGTCTTTTGTGCAACGAATTCAAACGTCCCTATCATTTGAATTGCTTCTATAACTCCCTAACTAACCCTAGTCTTCAGCTATAAATAGGGAAGTTATACCAAAGGCCAATTACTAAGAGATTTTATCAGTTTTCCAAAGCTAAAAATCTGAAAACCTGAAAACTATTTTTCCCACTTCAGTTCTTCACCAAAAGACATTTCCATTGTGAAGATTCTGTGAAGTTCTTGTTTCCTATACTGAACCTTGTCCACATACACATTCTTGTCCAAGGCTTATAGGAAAAGTATTGTATTACTCAAAGCAAAGCATTGTACACGGGTGGCTTCTTGGTTGTAGAGGCAGTTGTACAAGGTAAAGGTATTCTCTTGGTGGAAGAGAAGGTGTTCTCTTGGTGGAAGAGAAGGTGTATACATTTGGCGAAGGGGATTTCTCAAGTGGTGTACATGGTGTATTGATTTTGGGTTGCAAAATCAAGGTTAAAGGAAAATCTCAAGCGGGTGGCTTGGGGACTGGATGTAGGTCACAAGGACCGAACCAGGATAAATCTCTTTGTTTGCGTTTGTCAATTTCTGAGATTTGATTTCCTTTATTTGCAAGTTACTTATTTGCTTAACGATTAATTATTGTTGTCTAGTGTTTGTGTTGACTTGATTATAGACTAACATTTGGCATCAGAATCGATCCTACAATTGGTATCAGAGCAGGTACAAGTCAACAACAAGGATGGCAACGGAGTTCTCATCATCCCAATTCAAAGAAGGACATTCTACACAACGTCCACCGCTATTTGACGGAACCAACTACAACTATTGGAAGTGTAGAATGAAGATATACTTGCAGTCACTCAACTACGACCTTTGGAACATCGTGGAAGCATCGTACACCAAGCCCACAACCAACTACAACGCTTGGAGTGAAGATCAAAAGAAGAACGCGAACCTTGACGCCAAAGCGATGAATGCTCTATTCTGTTCCCTAACCAAAGAAGAGTTCAACCGTGTTTTAACAGCAACTTCTGCACATCAAATATGGCATACTCTTCAGGTAACACACGAAGGCACTAATAAAGTTAAGGAATCTAAAATATCTGTTCTTGTCCACAGGTTTGAGTTATTCAAAATGGAGGAGAATGAAACCATATCCGAGATGGTTACAAGATTCACCGACATCACTAATACATTAGCATCCCTTGGAAAGGACTACACCCAAGTTGAAAGAGTTCGAAAGATCCTTCGTGCACTCACACCAGAATGGGAGAAGAAGACAACCGCCATTGAAGAGGCAAATGATCTCTCAACTATGACATTAGAAAACCTAATCGGTAATCTAATGGCATATGAAGTGTAGTTAGAAGAAAGGAAGAAGGACGAACGACAACACCACTCAAAGAAGAAAGAACTCGCCTTCCATGCATCTTCCGACACGGACAATGATGACGAAGAGGAGATGGCAATGCTCTCAAAGAAATTCAGGAAATTTCTAAAGCAAGGTAAATTCAAATGCTTTAATTGTGATAAACCAGGTCATATGAAGATGGATTGTCCTTTACTTAAGAAGAAAGATAAGTACAAGAGTAAGAAGTTCAGAAAGAAAAAAAACTACGAAGCATCATCAGAATACAGTGATTCATCTTCATTTGATGAAGAAGAATCCACTGAACGTGTCAACCTATGTTACATGGCACTTGAAGATGATGAGGTATCATATTCTGAACTCTTTGATGCATTCCATGAATTATTTCTTGATCTGAAAAATGAAAAACTGAAAAACAAAGTTTTGTCAAAAGAAAATGAGAAACTTTTAAAGGAAAATTCATGTTATGCATTACAATGTTCATCTATATATTCTCAACAACAAGATGAGTTTGAAAAAGTCATATCATCTTTGAAAATTGAAAATGAGAAATTTATAAAAGAGAACATTTTTCTGAAAAAGGAAACTTAGTCTTTGAATGAAAGGATTTCTATATTGGATAAAGACATGTTAGTTTTCAAAAAGAAGTATGAAGATCTTTTGCAAAATGTGACTAAGTTCAATAAAGAAAAAGAAAAATTAAATGATTTATTATCTTTTCAAAAGTTGTCACATGATAATCATGGTATTGGATTTATTGCAAAATCTTCATGTTATAGTAATCCATATAGTTCTTTTGTAAAAAGAAAGCCTAAGAAATATAAGTTTATATGGATTCCTAAGAACTTAAATTTTCATGATAAAAATACATATATTGCATCATACATTCATGATATATGTGATTCTTGCAACAATGTGTATACTAACAGGTGGAAACCAAATTCTAAATGGATTTGGACTCCTAAAGGTTAAAATGATCTTTTATGATTGGTACCATCTAACGTTTATCTTGCAGGTACCATATAAAAGTTGATAAATATATATATGTACTAATATATTTGTTGCAGGGGGAGAACAAAGTATTTTCTTATTTGTTATAACCCAATTTCTGCAGGGGAGGAAATTATAACATATCTTCTGTAGGGGGAGGACTTGTGCACACAAAGCGTCGTCATCAAAAAGGGGAAGAATGTTAGAACCTGTTTCGATGAAGACGTTTGCGATGCATGACATTTGGAGCTCTAAACAAATGAAGAATCAAGAGTTCTACATGTTCACAATGTGCCAAGGAGAGTTGATAGAGTATGGTTTGTAAAGATGAAGTAGAATGTAAAAAGCCTTGACACACCACACATTTCATAGGTCCATTAGTCGACTTATTGATCTTGCAAGTTGACTAATCTCATGTGTAGTCGACTAACCCAATAGCCCAAGTCGACTAATTCCTGTGTCATATCAGACTCAACTCTCTGTTTCTTTATTAGTCGACTTAACAGTCAAATATAGTCGACTAATACCCTTTTGTAGTCGACTAATACCTTTCTCCTAGTCGACTAACAGTTGGTCCAGTCGACTTATAAACAGTTGCAGTCGACTTGAAGTAGTTATACAGAAACCTGTCAGTCAACCGACACTTCCCTAGTCAACTAATAGCTAAACCAAGTCGACTAACGGTAGAAAATTTGCCTAGTCTAGTCGACTAACTCTATGGGCAAGTCGACTATAGGCAGTTTCTGACTGTTGGACAGTTTTCATTATCTGGTCTTTTGTGCAACGAATTCAAACGTCCCTATCATTTGAATTGCTTCTATAACTCCCTAACTAACCCTAGTCTTCAGCTATAAATAGGGAAGTTATACCAAAGGCCAATTACTAAGAGATTTTATCAGTTTTCCAAAGCCAAAAATCTGAAAACCTGAAAACTATTTTTCCCACTTCAGTTCTTCACCAAAAGACATTTCCATTGTGAAGATTCTGTGAAGTTCTTGTTTCCTATACTGAACCTTGTCCACATACACATTCTTGTCCAAGGCTTATAGGAAAAGTATTGTATTACTCAAAGCAAAGCATTGTACACGGGTGGCTTCTTGGTTGTAGAGGCAGTTGTACAAGGTAAAGGTATTCTCTTGGTGGAAGAGAAGGTGTTCTCTTGGTGGAAGAGAAGGTGTATACATTTGGCGAAGGGGATTTCTTAAGTGGTGTACGTGGTGTATTGATTTTGGGTTGCAAAATCAAGGTTAAAGGAAAATCTCAAGCGGGTGGCTTGGGGACTGGATGTAGGTCACAAGGACTGAACCAGGATAAATCTCTTTGTTTGCGTTTGTCAATTTCTGAGATTTGATTTCCTTTATTTGCAAGTTACTTATTTGCTTAACGATTAATTATTGTTGTCTAGTGTTTGTGTTGACTTGATTATAGACTAACATTTGGCATCAGAATCGATCCTACACTTTATTGCACACCATTGATCTAAAAACATGCAAGAGAGGTGTTTATTACCAGAATTTAATATGTAATATGAGATAAATGTGAAGACGTGATATAAAATATGCAGTTTTAGAGACTAATCACACCCCCACACTTATCTTTTGCTCGTCCTGAGCAAAACAGAAAACTAAAGGAATTATTACACCACTTTAACAGGTGACGCGATTGCACTAAGCATGTGTAACAAGCCGTTAGACCTCTAGATTTCCCTTAAAGGAGGAGTTTTGTCTCCTGAGAGTTTTCAGAGGATTACACCCAAAAAATCCATAAAGAAAGAAATTAAATGGAAGTATTTTGAATACACATTTTAAAAATAGAGAAAAGTGTTAAAGTATTTTTGCGAAAATATAAGTGATCTAAGGTCATAGGTTAAGCAGAAATTATTCTTCCTTAAACTAAGTCGAAATGCAAAAGCATGTTATAAATTAAATGTAAGAATTTAAAATTGAATTGATTCTTTGACCTTTCATAAAACTCTTAAAAAAATATGCACTTTGTGAACTGTGAAGATTTTTGAGATATCGACTCAAACTTTCATGCCATTGATTTTTGTATAATTATTTTTTCTCTATTTTTTTCTTTCCTTAGTTTTCTTAGGCTTTCTTATTTACCCGTGTAGTGAGCCTTTAGCCGATGACTCTCAAACCAGGTGATCATAGGGCACCAGGTGAGAAAATATCCCTCGGACTTACGAACTCGAGTAAACAAGGCTACAAAACTAAAGGGAAATATTTTTATTTTTGTCCACCATTTTAGGTGTGAATAAGCATGCCCTGAGGCATAATTACCCAACTTCAATAAGTGATTTCTATTATCATCATTTTTATTTTATTTTTTTATGGCTTTATCAGTCTTTATTTCAATCCCAAAAAATTATTTAAGTGTGGAGTGCATAAATCCAAAGCAAAAATTTTAAGATCAAATTATCTTTCCAATCTTACTTTCTTATCCTAAAATTTAAAGAAGATCTATTATTTTGACTTCGTTTAAAAATTCATAATTTTAAATCTTCCCAATTCTTAAGATAATCTTAATTTTCTTAAAAATAAATCAAAACTATTTCCCTTATGTCAAAAAGTTTTGTAAAAAGAAAAGAAAAGAGAAAAGAAGTGTAAAAGAAAGAAAATTTAAAACTAGCCTAAGTTAGTGTCACGCCCCGCTTCCCAAAATACAGAATACGGGTATGTGACGATGGCCAGCAGATACTCACGAAGAGAGAAATCTCTTTCGTCAATACCTTACGCTGCAGTAAATGAGCCAAATTCTCACACATATATACAAAAGAAAACCAGAAGTTTCATTTCACATAAAAGACATACATCTAAAATAGTCTTTGTCTGGATACAAGATTGAAAATATAACAAAGCAGAAATAAAAGAAGATACAATTTTGGCATCGGGATATCATAACAAGACAAAATGCCAAAATACATAAGATAAGAAACGTCAGACTCACGCCTGGTAATCTTCCTGGGTTCCTTCGAACAGTGGCTCATCAGTCTCCTCAAGCTCTGATGCTGTAAAATCAAGGTCCGTCAGAAGCGGACCAGTAAGTGCACACACGAGAAGGGGAAACAATAATATGGAAATGTGAAAGTAAAGAACAATATAAGTAGAGCACTGGAATGAATGAATAATAAATCTGACAGTAATATAAACTGACAGGTAAGATACCAATGAGAGTAACAGAACAATCAGGTGAAATAAGGTCATGTATGTATACTATGACATGTATTTAATGAGCATGAAGCACCCTAGACGAATAATGTCACATATCATAATCATCAGGTCACACGATCTCAAGATCACAAGTTAAGAATCATATGGCAAGTCCAAGAACATCATGTAGTCAAGATTATCCATGTCACAAATGATAACTCTAAGTCTAGTATATTTTATTATCCTAACTAATGCAGCTATCCTGTGCCCCATCCTACAGGACAACTACATATCAAACAAGTGATGCGTTAGTGGATCCTGATAGCAGAGAGAAACAGTTCACTGTACTCAGGTATCATATAACATGTAATAATAGGAGCGCGCATAAATAATAAGATCACGTGTGGCATCCAAACCTACAAAGGGTCGCCCTTCCAAGCACACCTCCCTGAATTTCTCCTGCTACAGTTTCCCCCAATAACCCCAGCTTGATTAATTTTATTAATTAATGTAAATGCAAGATAATGTGTGACTCAGCGTGACAGGATTAGGGACCAGTGTCAAATAGTAGTTACATTACATATCAAAATTTCGAGAAAAGTAGAACATGGTGATAACAATGAGTGACAAATGCATAATAGTATAAGTGATGCCAGTGTATTAGGATGTAAACATAATCATAAAATATGAATCATGACATAGGGTGACGTCAACTTACTTGTACAATATTTACTAATTTATAGTTATACTTGAATGATTATTTATGTATCAAACATCCTATGCATGCATGTCTTACAATACATAAAATCAGAGAAGGATATGAAAATTGAGATCAAAAGGAATCTATAAACTAACAAAGGGACACAAAGGAGGGAGAGGGTATGTGTACTTGCCTGATGTCGGTGGAATCTAAATTCCTGTAACTGCAACCGGCTCTGGGTAAAATTCGCGGCCTAAATATTACGTGAATTAATCAGAGACTTGACATGTTGTTTATTCAGTGATAAGTTAAGTGATAATGTATTTTTTACTATTTATTATAATTTTGGTTTTTTAATATTTTCAAATAATTCAATTTCTGAAGTTATAGCAACTATTTAAAAACATAATTTCATATTGAAATACATGCATAAGCTAATAAGTTGATGTATAATATTTACATATTACTGAACTATGAATTTCATATTTTTTTCTGCTATTTAGTAATTATTGGTCATTTTTAAATAAATTATCATCGAATAGTAATTACAAAAATATTTAATTTCATGTTATTATAAGTAATATTACATCAAAATAATTTTACAGAGTTTCAAATTTAGTTTGTGATTTTCTGTGAATTTTATGGAATTTTCTGATTTAAAATAAACCTAAAAATCAATAAAAATAAATAAAAAGCTTAACGGGTCTGTTGCTATAGTAACGGGTCTGTTGCTACAGTAATGGGTTTGGGTCTGGTTTGCTACAGTAAATGCTACAATAATTTTTTTACTTATTTTTATTTTATTTATTCCTTTTCTTTTTCTTTTTCTTTTCCTTTTTCTTTTTCCTTTCTTTCTTTTTCCTTTTTTTTATATATATTGGGTCGGGTTCAGGTCTGTAAAACAGACCCGAACCCGGGTCTGGCTGAGCCCGACCAGGCCAGGCTGGGCCTGGTCTGGCTCGACCAGGCCCTGGTCGGGCCTGGCTCGACCGGACACTGTGCTGTGCACAATGCACAGCACAGTGCACAGTTTTACATTTTTTTTGATTGAATTAAAATCTTAAAAATCCAAAAAAAATCATTATAATTACCAAGCATATCTTAAGTTTTATATATAATTTTATTGTGATTTTAACATGCGTTTTATAAGGTGAAATTAAAGCTAACATGTAACGCATACTACATGTTCGGTAAAATACCACAACAAACTAAATTCCAAAAAAATGCAAAATAAAATATCTGGAACGTTTTTTTTTAGTCTGAATCCTCTTCTCCTCGTCCAGCACTTCAGAATCTCGCCAAATTTGAAAGAAGAAGAGATAGTGTAGTGAATGAAAGAAAGAGAAATTTAGGTTTTGCAAGTGACTTGAGATGGTGAGATATCCCTTTCATAGGCACCACACACCCCCCCTAAGCTCCCCTGAGAGTTAGGCTACATGAGAGAAGTAGTAGGTTCAGCTTGGGTGAGTGAGAATGAGGGGGAGAAAGTGTAGGAGAAGTTAGAGAGAGTGGGGGAAGTTGGAGAAGATGGGGGAGTTAAATAAAGGTTTAAATAAGTGGGCTTGGGCTTTTAAGGCACACGCCAATGTGGCATAGTGGTCTGGGCTTTAGGATGAGGGGGCGGTGGCCGTGGGTTTGAATCTGAGAACAGACAATCAAGGTGCTTTTATTTTATTTAATTTAGAAAGAATAAAGGGTAAATAAAAAGGATAAAAATATATATGGTAACCATTCCTTACTAAAACCTATGAAGTCATAATGGTTGGTGTACTCATTTCCTTTATGGTGGGTCACATGTTCGAACATGGTACACGAACTTTGTGTTCCAAATTCTTTTTTATTTTTATTTTATTTTTACTTAAATTTCATTCTTTTCTTTTTGAATAAATATTTAAGCATTATTTTATTGGATTAAACTCTATTAATTCAAGAAAATTCTTAAAAATTCTCAAAAATAAAAGATGACATCTTGAACATTATTCTGAACATTGTTGTGAAGTCGGATCTTGAAAATTCATCTCCCATTAGTAATTAAAAAATCTCAAAGTCAGTCCGTGGCACCGATTGACTCCGAATTACGATTCTTCTCCAATAAATCCCAAAAAAATTCCAAAAATCTCGAAAAATTCAAAATGGTGGAAAATAATTTCTTGAGTTGAGATAGCCATAACCCAGCTATCAAGATGATTAAATCAGCATCAGATACCAGTATTGACATACGTATATTAGGAGCTGAGGGTTACAATCCTACCCACCTTATAAAAAATTTCGTCCTCGAAATTCAAAAGTAAACAAGGAGAAGAGTATTCTAAGCTATAAGATGATGAATAGATAGCTAGAAGTGAGATAAGTTACCTGAGAAGAGATGAGGATATTTAGCCCTGATCTCATCTTCCCGTTCCCAGGTGGAATCCCCAGGAGAGTTTGGATCCCAAGACACCAGTACCAGGGGAATGGTCTTGTTTTTTAGAACCTTCTCCTTCTTGTCGATGATGCGGATTGGTTGAGCCTCATAGGATAGATCGCGGTTCAGTCTCAGATCTAAATAGTCCAGGATATGTTGGTCGTCCTGGATGTACTTCCTTAATTGAGAGATGTGGAATACGTCATGAACACCATCTACTGTTGGAGGTA
The DNA here is from genome assembly GCA_038442645.1 of Agave tequilana. Taxonomy (NCBI): domain Eukaryota; kingdom Viridiplantae; phylum Streptophyta; class Magnoliopsida; order Asparagales; family Asparagaceae; genus Agave; species Agave tequilana. Next base: position 18,736 of record JAVJIF010030567.1, on the reverse strand, counting down.
AGGCCACCCGGTATGCTACTTCTCTGACTCGCTCAATGATGTCAAAAGGTCCAATGTATCTGGGACTTAACTTCCCACTGCAGCCGAACCTAATGATCCCTCGAGTTGGTGAGATCTTAAGAAATACATGATCACCTACTGTAAACTCTAAAGGTCTTCTCTTAGCATCGGCCCACTTCTTCTGACGATCTTGAGTGGCTTTCATATGTTTCTTGATCTTAGCCACCTTCTCTACTGTTTGTAAAATCAGATCTGGGCCAAGCAGCTTTCTTTCACCAATGTCATCCCAAGACATAGGAGATCTACACTTCCTCCTGTAGAGTGCCTCATATGGAGCCATCTGGATACTAGCCTGAAAGCTGTTGTTGTAGGAGAACTCCGCTAAATACAGATGATCATACCATGATCCCATAAAGTCTAGATACAGGCTCTAAGCATATTCTCTAGAATTTGGATAGCTCTTTCTGATTGGCCATCAGTCTGAGGATGGAATGTCGTGCTGAACTTTAACTTGCTGCCTAAGCTTCTCTGGAGACTATCCCAAAAACGCGACATAAATCTAGTGTCTCTATCAAAAATAATACTAACAGGGACTCCATGCAGTCTGACTATTTCCTGCATGTACTTCTCTGCCAGTGCTTCTGTGGACTATCTGACTCTGAAAGATATAAAGTGAGCACTCTTAGTGAGTCGGTTCACGATCACCCATATAGCATTATTCCCTCTTGGACTCCTAGGCAGGCCTACAACAAAGTCCATGGTGATATTCTCCCACTTCCATTCAGAATACGGAGTGGTTGTAACAGCTCGGTCATCCTCTAGTGTTCTGCCTTGACTTGTTGGCATACAAGGCAACGGGCTACGAATCGAGCTATCTCTCTCTTCATCCCGTGCCACCAAAAGTGTTGCTTGAGATCTTTGTATATTTTAGTACCTCCAGGGTGAACAGAATAAGGGGAACTGTGAGCTTCAGAGAGTAACTCCCTTCGAACTTCCCCAGATGGTACACAGAGTGCTTCCGAACCGAAGCGAACCATCTGCATGGATGACTATATCCTGCCTTAGTCCGGCTTTCACTTCTTCTCTGATCTTCTGCAACTTAGGGTCTTCCTTCTGAACCTCCTTGATCTTCTCGATCAGGGATGGTTGAGTCACCAAGGTCATGAGTCTCCTAATATCTTCTGGTAGAATGATCTCCAAGTCTAACCTAAGGATCTCTTCCTGCATCTCCTTCTGTTGAGTCATCAACATGAAAGAGGGCTTCCTACTGAGAGCATCAGGAACTACATTCACCTTCTCGGGGTGGTATTGCAGATTATATCATAGTCTGCCATGAACTCTAGCCATCTTCTCTGACGCATGTTGAACTCCTTCTCGGTAAAAATGTACTTGAGACTCTTATGATCTGTGAATATCTCCACACGCTCCCCGAGAAGATAGTGTTTCCACACCTTAAGGGCGAGGATGACCGCCGCCAGTTTCAGATCATGAGTTGGGTAATTCCTCTCATGGGGTTTCAGTTGTCTTGAGGCGAATGATATCACTCTGCCTCGTTGCATTAACACACAACCCAGGCCGCGCCCAGAAGCATCACTATGTATCACCATCCCCCCAGATCCACCTGGAATTGCTAGAACTGGCGCTGTCGTCAATCGATCCTTCAGTTCCTCGAATGCTAACTGGCATTCCTCAGTCCACCGATACTTCACTTCCTTTCTAGTGAGCTTGGTTAGAGGCTCAGGATCTTGGAGAAATTTTGGACAAACCGACGATAGTAGCCAGCTAGTCCAAAAAAACTTCTCACTTCCTTGACAGATTTAGGAATTGGCCAATCTCTGACAGCTTCTACTTTGGACGGATCCACCGAGATGCCATCCCCAGGTATGATTGCCCGAGGAATGAGACATGGTCAGCCAAAAAGAGCATTTACTAAGCTTTGCATATAACTTCTCTTTTCTTACAGTTTGTAGGACAGTCCTCAAGTGCTTAATGTGCTCCTCTTTGGTCTTGGAATAGATCAGGATATCATCAATGAAGATCACGACAAATTGATCTAAGTATGGAGCAAAGACGCGATTCATCAAGTCAATGAATACCGCAGGAGCATTGGTGACTCCGAATGGCATAACAAGGAACTCGAAATGTCCATATCGCGTCCGAAAAGCCGTCTTAGATACATCCTCAGCTTTCACCCGCACTTGGTGATAACCAGAATGGAGATCTAGCTTAGAGAATACTATGGCTCCACCCAATTGATCGAAGAGATCATCAATTCGGGGTAAGGGATACTTATTTTTGACTGTGACATGATTCAGCTCCCGGTAATCAATGCATAGTCGCTGCCTACCATCCTTCTTCTTGACTAAAAGGACCGGAGCGACCCAGGGTGAAGCACTCGGTCGGATTAACCCCTTATCGAGCAATTCTTGAATCTGCTTCTTCAGTTCCGCTAGTTCTATCAAAGCCATGTGGTACGGCGCCTTTGAAATAGGGGTTGTTCCAGGTATGATTTTGATACTAAATTCAATCTCTCGAACAGGGGGTAGTCCAGGGAGATCCTCAGGAAAGATGTCAAGAAATTCACATACCACCTTAGGTATATTAACTTGCTCCTTAGAGTTCAAGAACTCTAGCACCCCCTTCAATTGCCTCTTCTTGAATTGGGCTTGCTCCAGAATTACATCCCCAGCATGGAATTCAAACTCTGGATGACTGGGGACCCGAAAAGTAACTTTCTTCTTCCTACAGTCAATGAGAGCAAGGAAGTGCCCAACCAGTCCATGCCCAAGACAACGTCAAACCCAGAGTCATTTATGACTATCAGGTCGGCTAGAAACTCTCTACCACATATCACTATAGGGGACTTCCTACATTCCTTAGAACAGACAACTATCCCGCCTCCCATAGCTATGTTCTAGGGATTACCCATATCATCACAAGAAATGTAGTGCCGAGCAATAAAGTTTGCAGAAATAAAAGAATGGGTAGCCTCGGAATCTAAGAGAACTTGTGCAGGAATAGATTGTACTAAGATGGTACCGTAACGACTCCAACAGTCACTTTAGCTTCCTCTAAGGTCAGATTGTAGGCCCGACCCTGCTTCTTCACTGGTCGGCCTTGCTGAAGCGTCTTGCCTTTGGTTCTAAGGAACATCTCCTGCTGGGTTGAAAGTGCAACTCGGTGCTGTGCGCGGGTTGGGGCCTGCTGTGACATGGGTCCTCGGAAGATGGAATTGTTGACCTTAGGACAATCGCGGAGATGATGATCACTAGCCCCGCAGGCCAAGCACTTGCCATTTGCCCGTCTATAGTCCTTCAAAGCATGACCAGGCAGATGGCAGAAGGTGCAGACCAACTCCTTCCGAGCTATTATGGGAGCAGGTGCCAGAAATGGGATAAGCTTCTTGGGTGGTGGGGGCCTGACACCAGATCTACCAGGAATATGGGTCATTGGACGCTTCTGGGAGAGCCCTAGCAGTCGCCTCCTTTGCTGTAATATCTGCTCCTGAGTCCTTGCTGTCTCCAAAACTTGGTCATAGGTGTTGAGTGAGAGTACAGCAATGTGGCTCTGCATATTGATATCCAGCCCCTGAAGAAACCTCCTGGCACGGCCCCCTTCTTGTGCCACCATGTATGGCGCAAAGCGACTAAGTCTGATAAATTCTGCGGCATACTGATCCACGGTACGTCCTCTTGATTCAAGTTGATGAATTGTCGCTCCATCTCCGCTTTGGCAGTCATAGGAAAGAACTTTACCAAGAAACTCTCGCTGAATGTCTTCCAACTGATGGGTGGAGCCAGCCTTTCCATCTCAGCGGTCCACCAAATATGGGCGATGTCAGTGAGTTGGATGCTCACTAAATCGACCCGGTCTTCCTCAAGAATTTTGCGGCATTCAGCAGTTGCTCTGTCTTGATCAGCCACTAGTCTGCCTCTAGTGGTGTCTCATTTCTTGAGAAGTTACTTGGGTGCAACCTTCAAAAGTCTGAGACGTTCCCCACCTTAGTCGACGCATGGTCAGAGCTTAACCCCATCAGAGCATACTCCGCAGTCTTCTGAGCCCTCGTTACTCCAGCCCGAAGCAGACCATTCTGATCCTGCTGTAATTCCAGCATGCGTTTCAAAGTTTGGAGGATCTCCGTGTTCTCTGAGGTTGGGTCGAGTTGGGAGGAAGAGGGGGCATTTCTGTTCCAAGCCATGAATGTCTGGAACAGATAGGGAATAGTTTAGAAGGGAATCTAAGGCACGAGTTTAGGATAACGATGTATATCCAGACAATTATAGATGCTTTTCTTATTTGTGAATCTAATTGTCTTTATATGGTGCGGAATTAAAATAAAACTTGGCTCTAATACCAACAAAACCATGTCATGCCTCGCTTCCCAAAATACAGAATACGGGTACGTGATGATGGACAGCAGATACTCACGAAGAGAGAAATCTCTTTCGTGAATACCTTACGCTGCAGTAAATGAGCCAAATTCTCGCACACATATACAAAAGATAACCAGAAGTTTCATTTCACATAAAAGACATACATCTAAAATAGTCTTTGTTTGGATACAAGATTGGAAACATAACAAAGCAGAAATAAAAGAGGATACAATTTTGGCATCGAGATATCATAACAAGACAAAATTCCAAAATACATAAGATAAGAAACATCGGACTCACGCTAATAATCTTCCTGGGTTCCTTCAAACAGTGGCTCGTCAGTCTCCTCAAGCTCTAATGCTGAAAAATCAAGGTCCGTCAGAAGCGGACCAGTAAGTGCACACACGAGAAGGGGAAACAATAATATGGAAATGTGAAAGTAAAGAACAATATAGGTAGAGCACTGGAATGAATGAATAATAAATCTGACGGTAATATAAACTGACAGGTAAGATATCAATGAGAGTAACAAAACAGTCAGGTGAAATAAGGTCATGTATGTATACTATGACTTGTATATAATGAGCATGAAGCACCCTGGACGAGTAATGTCGTATATCATAATCATCAGGTCACACGATCTCAAGATCATAAGTTAAGAATCATATGGCAAGTCCAGGAACATCATGTAGTCAAGATTATCCATGTCACAAATGATAATTCTAAGTCTAGTATGTTTTATTTCCTAACTAATGCAACTGTCCTGTGCCCCATCCCACAGGACAACTACATATCAAACAAGTGATGTGTTAGTGGATCCTGATAGTAGGGAGAAACAGTTCACTATATTCAGGTACATGTAACATGTAATAACAGGAGCACGCATAAATAACAAGATCACAAGTGGCATCCAAACCCACAAGGGTCGCCCTTCCAAGTACACTCCCTGGATTTTCCCAGCTATAGTCTCCCCCAATAAACCCTGGCTTGGTTAATTTTATTAATTAATGTAAATACAAGATAATGTGTGACTCAGCGTGACAGGATTAGGGACCAGTATCAAGAGTATTCAGTGTCAAATAGTAGTTACATTACATATCAAAATTTCAAAAAAAATAGAACATGGTGATAACAATGAGTGACAATGCATAATAGTATAAGTGATGCCAGTGTATGAGGATGTAGACATAATCATAAAATATGAATCATGACATAGGGTGACGTCAACTTACTTGTACAATATTTACTAATTTATAGTTATACTTGAATGATTATTTATGTATCAAATATCCTATGCATGCATGTCTTACAATACATGAGATCAGAGAAGGATATGAAAATTGAGGTCGAAAAGGAATTTATAAACTAACAAAGGGACACAAAGGAGAGAGAGGGTATGTGTACTTGCCTGATGTCGTTGGAATCTGAATTCCTGTAACTGCAACCGGCTCTGGGTAAAATTCGCGGCCTAAATATTACATGAATTAATTAGAGACTTGACATGTTATTTATTCAGTGATAAGTTAAGTGATAATGTATTTTTTACTATTTATTATAATTTTGGTTGGTTAATATTTTCAAATAATTCAATTTCTAAAGTTATAGCAACTATTTAAAAACATAATTTCATACTAAAATACATGCATAAGCTAATAAATTGATGTATAATATTTACATATTACTGAACTATGAATTTCATATTTTTTTGTGCTATTTAGTAATTTATTGGTCATTTTTAAATAAATTATCATTGAATAGTAATTACAAAAAATATTAATTTCATGTTATTCTAAGTAATATTACATCAAAATAATTTTACAGAGTTTCAAATTTAGTTTGTGATTTTCTGTGAATTTTCTGAAATTTTCTGTGAATTTTCTGAAATTTTCTGTGAATTTTCTAAAATTTTCTGATTTAAAATAAACCTAAAAATCAATAAAAATAATTAAAAAGCTTAACGGGTCTGTTGCTACAGTAACGGGTCTGTTGCTACAGTAATGGGTTTGGGTCTGATTTGCTACAGTAAATGCTACAATAATTTTCTACTTATTTTTATTTTATTTATTCCTTTTCTTTTCTTTTCCTTTTTCTTTTTCCTTTCTTTGTTTTTTCCCTTATATATATATATATATATATATATATATATATATATATATATATATATATATATATATATATATATATATATATATATTATATATATATATTGGGTCGGGTTCAGGTCTGTAAAATAGACCCGAACCCGGGTCTGTATACAGACCTGGACTGGTTCTGTGCCAAGACCCAGTTGGGTCTGGCTGAGCCCAACCAGACCAGGCCCAGGTCGGGCCTGGCTCGACCGGGCACTGTGCTGTGCACAGTGCACAACACAGTGCACAGTTTTACTTTTTTTTTTTATTGAATTAAAATCTTAAAAATCCAAAAAAAATCATTATGATTACCAAGCATATCTTAAGTTTTATATATAATTTTATTGTGATTTTAACATGCGTTTACAAGGTGAAATTAAAGCTAACATGTAACGCATACTACATGTTCGGTAAAATGCCACAACGAATTAAATTCTAAAAAAATGCAAAATAAAATACCTGGAATGCTTCCCTTCAGTCTGAATCTTCTTCTCCTCGTCCAGCACTTCAGAATCTCGCCAAATTTGAAAGAAGAAGAGATAGTGTAGTGAATGAAAGAAAGAGAAGTTTAGGTTTTGCAAGTGACTTGAGATGGTGAGATATCCCTTTTATAGGCACAACACACACTCCTAAGCTCCCCTGAGAGTTAGTATACGTGAGAGGAGTAGTGGGTTTAGCTTGGTGAGTGGGAATAAGGGAGAGAAAGTGTAGGAGAAGTTAGAGAGAGTGAGGGAAGTTGGAGAAGATGGGGGGAGTTAAAGGAAAGTTTAAATAAGTGAGCTTGGGCCTTTGAGGCACATGCCAATGGGGCATAGTGGTCTGGGCTTTAGGATGAGGGGGCGGTGTCCATGGGTTCGAATCTGAGAACAGACAATCAAATAAAAAGGATAAAAATATATATGGTTACCATTCCTCACTAAAACCTATGAAGTAATAATGGTTGGTGTACTCATTTCCTTATGGTGGGTCACAGGTTCAAACACAGTACACGGATTTTGTGTTCCAAATTTTTTTATTTTTATTTCTTTTTTTACTTAAATTTCATTCTTTTCTTTTTGAATGAATATTTAAGCATTATTTTATTGAATTAAACTCTATTAATTCAGAAAAATTCTCAAAAATTCTCAAAAATAAAAGATATCATCTTGAACATTGTTGTGAAGTCGGATCTCAAAAATTTATCTCCTATTATTAATTAAAAAAATCCTAGAGCCAGTCCATGGCACCGATCGACTCCGAATTGCGATTCTTCTCCAATAAATCCCAAAAAAATTCTAAAAATCCTAAAAAATTCAAATGATGAAAAATAATATCTTGAGTTGAGATAGCCTTAACCCAGCTACCAAGATGATTAAATCAGCATCAGATACCAGTATTGACATACGTATATTGAAAACCGAGGGTTACAGTTAGTAAACCCTCCCCCACACTTATCTCATGCATTGTCCTCAATGCATCGTGAATGTGCATATACATGAAACAAATGGGAAAGGAAAGAAATTACCTCATGGTGATGGATCCGGTGTTGATCTGATTGGGCCAAGCGCTGCTACCTAACTAAGATAACGTGGATCTTGAAGGAACCCACCAATGACCTCTCCAATATGACCCAGTAAAGAATGATGAAATGAATGGTCTTATTTAAAAATTTATCCCCATCTAATTTTCAATTTTTAAAAATAATTACTGAGTCATTTTCTTCAACATCCTTGTCCAACAATGAAGTGTGATTTTGGAAGATGATTGATTTGGACTCAAATGGAACAGGAATAAAAACCGATACCGACACGGAAATTTGACTCAGATCAAGTCGAGATTCAAAAATGGGAGTCGAAATTGGTTCAAAAATGGGGTCCAAACCAAAAAATTGATGTTCACACACTTTCCCCATCAATGAACTGTGATCATAAGAGATTGGTGATTCCATTTCACGGTGTACTGGTACAGGATTCAATGTTGACTCTGGAATAGAGAAAAAAAATCTGATAAAGATACTGGAGTCATTATTGAACCAAAAAGTGAAATGGAATTACCAACGTGAGTTTCAGGATCACTTTCAAGCTCAAGTTCAATTTCAAAAAAAAGATAACTTGCCAAAATGTCAAGGTGATTTTCAAGATTTTGGGCAAGTTCAAATGGATGTAATGAAATTGAGTCATGATTTTTGTCCACGGAAGGAATGTGAATGGGTGAAATGATCGATTCAAGTTCAGGAAGTATGGAAATCAAAACTGGCTCAAGAATATCACTCAGTTTAGGTAACACTACAGGAGTCAATATTAATTCAATGAATGAACTCGATTACTAACTTAAAGCTCAGGTTCAAATTCATCTTCAAGTTCAACTTCAGGAAATGAATAATTGGCCAAACTATCAAGAGGACGATGTTGGTCAAGTTCAGATTGATATGATGAAATTGAAGTTGGATTTCCAAAATGACATGATTCGTGAGTTGTATGAACATTTGGTGGACATGGTAAGTCAATCATATTTTGCATTATGCACTCGGTCTCTTGCAAAAATTTCATAATTTTTCCCACAATGATTTTCCTTTGAGTCATTCTGGAAAGAACTACATGAATTTTGAAAATTGGTGGATATAATGAGGCTACCATTTTTTCAAATTATTTTTAGGCCTCTATCACTTCTTCCAAACTCCTTTCCAATGATGATTTTTCTTCAATTGGTGGTTCAAGAAAAGGAGTATATGAATCAAAATTGGGGAGTGAATATTATAAAAATTGTGGACAAGATGGTTGAAAATTAGACTCGGGTAAGGTGAATCCCTATTGACTCTGTGAAGAGTTGAAGTTATTTTGAAAATTATAGTCATAGGATTGGGGATACGGGTGATATTGAGTCAAATAATCCCAACCCGGCATATATGGTTGATTCATGTTGTATATAACTGGTTCGGAGTTATCCGAGTCAAATGAGGTCGGGGTGAAATATGGATTCATATTCGGATTGAAAAAATTATTGTTGTTAAAATCTATTTCACAATTTACAAAAAGAAAACAAACAAACAAAGAAAGAAAAAGAAAACAAGTCTATGGTAGGTTGACTTAGACCTAAACGACTCCTAACTGGTTAGACTGTCCACGGGAGATATATTGTCGGATCTGACTACGAGTTAATCGGCAAGGTAGGGGCAAGATCAGTGGGAGGTATCCGTGCCAAAGCAACAGGCCTAATTATGCCAAACCACTGTTCTTCGAGGTTTCGCCTCTCAATCCCCAACCTTAGATACCGATTTGACAAGAGTCAACTTCTAACAACTTCCCCCTTAGGTTAATATCTTAAATAAGTCCGAGATGTCCCAGGGGCCAACGTCTAGCAATTTTATTAGACTTGGATTGTGTGAGTGGGAGGTGATTTTTGGGCTAAGGGAGGGTAATGACTTCCCCACCTTATTTTGTCTTGGATTTTGCCCTTAAGTTTAATTTGTGCAAGTGTACAATATAGATAAGAATGAATACACAAGAGAGTAAATCACCCACGTGTTTGTCCTATACTATATGCAATGCCATATGTACACCTCCTATCAATATCACAACAACATAAGAATAAAATATAGTATATTGGAATGAAAATTGACACGTGCCTAGATGCAAATGTCTAAACCGTTTTAAAGCATCCAATTTCTGTATTTTGTTCTTAAAATTATTTACAGTGTATAGGTAATATAAACAAAAATTAGCAGCAAAGTATAAGAATATACAAGAATTTACCCAACCATACAAGAGTAAGTGTGAACTTCTGCATTACTAAAACTTAACCTGCACACCAAAAACAAAAAAGAAAAGTTAACAAAAATGTGAAATCAAACCGTTCCCATCCCCGGCAACGGTGCCAAAATTTTATCAGGGGAAAATCGCGCACAAAAAGTGTAAGTTTTGAAATCAAGAGTGTGTGTTTTGGCTTCCTCGATACTTCCGTTATAGCATAGAGGCTAAAACGGGTCGAATCCACAAGGACGGGAGGCGATAGAAGCTTACACGGTATGTTTACGTGTATGTTAACGTTCTTCAATGTTTGAAAGAATGAAAGAAAAGAAAACAAAGCATGAAAAAGGGAAGTACGGTGAAACACGAAGAAGTGGAAACATAGAAGATAAAATGTTTGTGATTTTGAAAGTATTTCTAAAACAAAGTAAAAAGATAAAGAAAACACATGGGTACTAACTACTAATGACTCTACTAACATGCTAACCTCTTACTGATAGTTGCCTCACATGTATCCTTGACAATCACTAGTCCTTGGTTCAAGAGCGTTACAAAGCATGGCTCATTTGTTAACTTTCACATCCAAATTCAACCAACAAGTGCAAGGTACACTTAAATCATCAAAACCCAATAAGAACAAGCATGAAATAAAGTAATATTAGCTTGTTAGAGATTGAGATGTTAGAGTGTTAGATCCATCATAATGAGCCATCAATGGCTCTTGTAAGAGCAAGGCCAAGTAGAGACTATTAGATTCATATGGATTATCAAGTAAGAAGTTAGCAAGTTAGCGGTTAGTAGTTAGTTTGCGTGAGAGAAAAGATTAGCTAAACATGTAAAAGGAGTTAGAGAAGAAAACAAAGATAAGTTAAGAGAGCACCATTCATAAATTGTCACCTTCTTTTACAAGCACTCTTGCTTCCCAATCATGTACCACTCTCTCTCCTATTACAAGATCTACAAGAAATAGAAAATACAAAAGAGAAAGAAGAACACTAACCTAAACTACATTAAACTATAATATGGAGATAAAAACTACACTAAACTCTGCATATCTTGCTGAAAGAGAACCCCCAGGGGTATTTATAGGCACTAGGAGAAAGGGGGGCAGGGAGAAAACTCTGGCCCAAAGTACGGGTGCAGTCGCGCCCGTATGACCACGAAAACGTGGCAAAAGCCGTGTTTTCGCGGCTCTTCTAGAGCCGCGCTTGGGCCGCGCGCTATTCCGTTTGTCCCCTGTCAATGTTAGCACCCAATTTCTGATTTTCAGCCCTAGTTTTGACAAAACAGCTCTCCAAAGTTAATGGCTAGATTATAGGCCTTTAATCACTCATTAAATCGTGATTTAGAGTCTTCTTCTTCATTGCACACCATGGACCTAGAAACATGCAAGAGAGGTGTTTATTAGTAGAATTTAATATGAGATAAATGTGAAGATGTGATATAAAAATGCAGTTTTAGAGAATAATCAATGCGCAACTTGCATTATTGACAAAGAGACTCGATGCTTCAATGTAAGAATAATTCAAACTCAAAAATTTTCTTGTGATACATGTGGAGGAGATAAGATAGCAATGATGGTCAAGTTAACAACGTCTCCTCAAAACGAACAAGCCAACTATATGAACAATTATCAAAGAAGCAACAACAACAACCCCTACTCCAATATGTACAAACCCGCATGGAGGAACCACCTAAATCTTGGGTTAATTCCACAAGACTGAACTTCCAGTAGCAACAACGCCCACTGCCACAAGAAAAAAAAGCCAAGCTTTGAAGAAACGATGCAATAACTTGCAGCAAGCACCCAATCTTTCATGACCTCCACGGACACGTACTTCAAGAATCAAGCAACTGCAATCCACAACCTGAAAGTACAGATGGGACAGATCTCAAATCTGCTCACCAACAGACCACAAAAGTCGTGTTGCCTAGCAATACCGCGACAAATCCTGAAGAGCATGTAAAGTCGCTCACATTAAGAAGCGTCAAAACACTAGATCAGAATCAGGATTCCAGAGTAGAAGAAGACAATAACAAGAAACTAGAATAGAGGAGGAAGAAGGGTAGAAAATATTGACAACCGAACTCCTTGCAATCCAGAGGAGCCAAGAAATTCTTCAGAGAAGCCCATAGTCAAACCATCCTACATTCTCCCACTTCTGTTTTCTCAGAGGTAGAGGAAAAACAAAACAGATAAGCAGTTTGTTCAATTTTGAATATGTTTAAAAACTGCACATTAACATTCCTTTTGTAGTGGCATTAGCACAGATGCCAAAGTATGCCAAATTCATGAAGGATATTTTGTGTAACAAAAAGAAGCTTGAGGATCATAAAATTGTGATACTAAATGAGGAGTGTAGTGCAATCCTACAAAACAAACTATCTCCTAAGCTAAAAGATCTAAGGAGTTTTACTATACCTTGCACTAGAAACTCTTATTTGGATAAAGCTTTATGTGTTCTTGATGCCAGCATTAACTTAATCCCTCTTTCTGTTTTTAGGACATTGGGGTAGGAGAGCCAAAACTGAGTGTCACTTCAACTGGCAGATAGATCTATCAAATACCCACGAGAAGTGATTGAGGATGTGCTTGTAAACATAAAAAAGCTCTACATTTCGGTGGACTTCATCATACTCGACATGGATGAATAAAGAAGTACCTCTTATTTTAGGACGTTCTTTTCTTGCAAGTAGTAAAACATTGATTGATATCCACAGGGTAAATTGACTCTTCGTGCGTAGGATGAAAAAGTTACATTCAATGTGTTCGAGGCTAAAAAGTATTCCACCAACAATGACGAGTGCTGCCAAATTGATATAGTGGGCAAGAAAACAATAGAGAAATTTGTGAAAGAAAACCCAAAGTTACCTCTAGAAGCTTGCATCATCCACTCCAATTCCATTACTAAAAACTTTGAAAGAAGAGAATGCGCGAACTATTTGGAGGCTACAACACCACTGCCTAATTATTGGAAGCATTCAATTGGAGAGCTTGGTAAGAGTTCATCATCTTTTACCCCAACCATACAAGAAGCCCTAAGCTCGAGCTCAAGTCATTGCCTTCACACTTAAGGTATGCATATTTAGATACAAATTCTACATTGTCAGTAATTATATCCTCTTCCTTGATAGAAGAGGAGGAACAAAGCTGTTATGAGTATTATGAGATCATAAAACAACGTTAGGATGGACGATTGCCGCTATCAAAGGTATAAGCCCCTCACTTTGTATGCATAAAATTCTGATGGAGGAAAGCTACAAGCTGACTGTCCAATCGCAACGTCGTTTGGTAATGAAGGAAGTGATAAGAATGAAGTATTGAAATTTCTCGATGCAGGTATGATCTATGCTATTTCAGATAGTAGTTGAGTTAGTCCAGTTCAAGTAGTACCAAAGAAGGGAAGCATAAAAATGGGTAAAATGATAATAATGAGTTAATCCCAACTAGGACAACAATGGAGTGGAGAGTATGCATGTATTATAGAAAACTTAATAAAGCAACCCGTAAGGATCACTTTCCATTATCTTTTATTGATCAAATGCTAGAGAGACTTTCGGATCATGATTATTATGTATCTTAGATGGATATTCAGGATACAACTAAATTGTCGTAGCGCTGGAAGACCAAGAGAAAACTACTTTTACTTGCCTATATGATACTTTTGCTTATAAGAGGATGCCTTTTGGACTTTGTAATGCACCATCCACTTTTCAAAGGTGGTATGATGGCTATATTTCATGACATGATTAAGAGATTCGTTGAAGTATTTATGGATGATTTTTAGTCTTTGGTTCTTCTTTTGATGCATGTTATTTAACTTGAATCTAGTTTGCAGCAATGTGAAGGTGCTAACTTAGTATTAAATTGGGAGAAGTGTCACTTCATGATACAAGAAGGAATTATTTTTGGACATCAAATTTCAGAAAAATAGATCGAGGTGGATCGAGCTAAAGAGAGATTATTGAAAAAGTACCACCTCCAACGAATGTGAAGGGCGTGAGAAGTTTCCTTGGACATGCAGGATTTTATCACCAATTCATAAAGAGCTTTTCTAAAATCTCTAAACTTCTTTGTAATTTATTGACGAAAGGTGCACAATTTAATTTTTTCAATGATTACTTGCAGGCATTCGAGATATTGAAGGAGAAGTTGATCACCATACCAATTATTGCAGCACCAGATTGGAGTCTACCCTTTGAGATTATATGTGATGTAAGTGATTTTGCATTGGAAGTTATACTATGGCAGTAAAGAAACAAAGTTTTTCAAGTGGCGTACTATCAAGCAGGACGCTGAGCGGTGTACAGTAAAATTACACAACAATGGAGAAAGAATTGCTTGCTGTGACTTTCTCTTTGATAAATGTCGATCTTACTTGATAAGATCCAAGGTCATTGCCTTCACAGATTATTCTGCACTCAATATTTTCTCTTAAAAATGAGGCCATGCCAAGGTTAATCTGGTGGGTCTTGCTCCTACAAGAATTTGACTTGGAGACTAGAGATAAGAAAGGTATCAACAATCTTGTTGCCGACTACTTTTTAAGAATTGAGCAAGATAGAGCAAAATAAAGGAGCCATCAATTGAGGATGCATTCTTTATGAGTATTTATGGCTTTGGACATCTACAAAACACCATGGTACGCAGATTTCATCAACTTCTTAGTTTGTGGTGTCTTTCCTGTAGATTTCGCTTATCAAAGAAAAAAAAAGTTTTTGTCTGATGCAAAGTTCTACAAATAAGAAGATCCTATACTTTTCAAGCATTGTGCAGATCAAATCGTGAGACGGTGTCTACCAGAGGAAGAGATGAAAGCATCCTTAACCATTATCATACAAGAGAGGTTGAGATCACTATGGTGCTGCCAAAACAACGGTCAAGTGGCCTTCTTTATTCAAAATGCTTATATTTATGTCAATACAGGTGAAGCTTGCCAAAGAGTTGGTAAATATGAAGGAGAAATGAGATGCCATTCAACAATATCCTTGAGATGGAATTATTTGACGTTTGGGGCATTGATTTCATGTGACATTTTCCATCATCCTTTTCTAATCAATTTATTCTAGTGGTTGTGGATTATATTTTCAAATGGGTAGAAGAATTACATTATGGACCATGATGCGAAGGTGGTGGTGAAATTCTTAAAGAAGAATATCTTTACAAGGTTTGAAACACCAAGGGCGATCATTAGTAATGGTAAAAAAAACATTTGCAACCATTAATTCAAAACCTTACTGCTCAAGTATGGAGTAAAGCACCGTGTGGCCACACCTTATCACCCAAAAACCAGTGGCAAAGTTGATTTCTAATAAAGATTGAAGAGAATTCTAGAAAAAAACAGTGATATGTAGTCCAGAGAGATCGTTATTGAAACTTGTTGATGCATTATTGGCATATAGAATTACATTCAAATCACCAATTGGTACGTCTCCCTAACTTATGGTTTGTGGTAAAGCTTGCCATCTTCTGTTGGAGCTTGAACACAAGGCATATGGGTTAACGAAGTTGCTAAATTTCGATTTACAATTAGCGGGAGAGAAACGGTTATTACAACTTAATGAGATGGATGAGCTGTATAAGCAAATTTATAAAGAGAAGACAAAGATGTGGCCATAACAAGCATATCACAAGGTTCCCGAGTTCATAGTAGGTCAAAAAGTCTCCTTTTTAACTTTTGACTATGAGTATTTCCTCAAAAAACTACGCTCAAGATGGTTAGGACCATTTGAAGTAATAAAATTTTATCCTCATGAAGCAGTAGAGATTAATAGCACAAACAAAGTCAATGACCAAAGATTAAAACCATATATAGTAGGAGATATCGACAAAAAAAAAGTCTCCTTTCTTCTCAACAAAGTAGGATGAAATTGCAAGAGAGTCTAGCTAATGATTATAACTTAAAGTGCTTCTTGGGAGGCAACCCAAGCTTTTAAATTTTTCTTTTTTTAGATTTTAGATTTTTTTTCTTACTTTATTTTATTTTTTGTGTCAGGTATCCAACCAAAAGCAAAAATAATGAAGCAATATCAACCACCACAATACTGAAAACAGACTAACAAAATGCAAGAACAATAGAGTCAAAAAGTTGGCTGGGTAGCCGAACTTTCGACTATACTACCGAAAAATTCATGCAACATACTAAAAATTTGGCCAGGCAATTTCATTCTATGCATTTAATGGTTCTGATTTCTATTAAAATTTTAGAAGCTTCTAAATTTAGATAAATATTGTTTAATGCTTTCATAAAAATTGGTCTTGATATGGTATATTTTAAAAATTATGGGGATTGCTATCTTTATGCATGAGGATATAGCACAACTTAGGTATGGGGAGAGTTTTAGAAAATTTTGAATTTCTTTTGAAATTGAATTAATTTAGGAGTTACAATTTTTAGAGTTTCCTTACCTTTCTTTTTTAAAAAAAGAATTCCTTTTCAAACTCTTTGGGACTCTACTTTGAACAAAATTCAAGTAAGTCATTATCAAATTCCTAAACTTTCTAGGGTTTCAAAAGTTTTAATTAGTCATTAGGGGTAATTTTGAGATTTTAAATCTTCTATATAAGCTAACTTTTCCCCTCTTCTTGTCACAACACCCAGAACCTTCATCATCTTTCCACTAGTGTCACTTGTAACACAGAGAGACCTACACCACCACTCCAGCTCCAGATCCGCTCAAGTAGAGAAATAAATTCAGCTACACAGCCGAAACTTTGGCGAGCAGCCGTCATCCGGTAGATCTACCCTCATGAATTTTTTCAGGGGCAGTAAGCTCTTTGTTCCCTAACCTTTTTCATAATCTATTTACTGTTTACATTGCTATGGCCAAAATTTTGCTGAATGTAAGTTCTTTATATTCTTGAAGCATTTAACATGTACTTTTTAGATCAAATAAGGTGTAAAAATTGAGATTATTTACTGCATGAATTGCTATCAGTTTTATATCCCTAGGCTAATTCAAGAATTTTATGATGGGTTTACTATAGATAATATTGATCGTGACCATGCAGTGAATGAGATAAATTGGAGAGGTGAGTTAAGGATTTTACACATCCAATAATTTCTGAAATAACCAGGATTCCTATTGTGGAGAGTGAAAATCAAAACCCTCATAAGCTTGAGGAGTACATATTAATTATGAGAGATCAATGTAGATCATCTCAAGGTGGGGATTAGTGTTAAAACTATATATCGCAATGTTTATGCGGTATGTCAGTGGTTGAATCAAAATATGTTGGGTGTTTCTGATTTCACACATTTATGCATTATTCTTTATTACATATCCACATTTATCATGTATAAATCTGCTAAATTTCTTATCTTAAATGTCATTTTGCAAAAGATAATCATGGGGAGAAAGAGGATAAAATAAAATAAATATCAGTTAAATTCAGATTTAACTAGATCTATTGGGTTAGAGGAGGATGATCCCAAATCTAGTTGTTAATTCAGCTTTTGGTGAATCAAGTGGTTAAAGTTAAAGATCAACAAGATAACGTCAAATAAGAGTCCAAATCCAAAGGATAAACGGATAGAGAGAAGATCAACGGATGAGAGAAGCAATTTTGACTCAGATTCTGGCTGGATACATTTTAGTATTTGAATCATAACTTTCGCTACCAGAACTCAATCTGATGATTCAAGATGATCTAGAAAGAGGACTAAAAGGATACAATTCTTAAGTTGCATTATTTCTAATTCTATCATTTGATAATTATATTTAGCAATCAATACGCTAATAAACTGCAAATCAGAACTGAATATCCACATCAAATTAAGTTTGGAGATAAGGGGAGGATTCAAATCAGAAAATAGCCAGCTTTCCTTATCTTCATACTCCTTTACCCTCTGCATTTCTCCGATAAATACATGAAATCTCAAAGGCAAAAAAGAACGACCAAGCAGAGAGCAGAATTTAGGGTAATTTATAGTTTGTAACTTGAGTTTTTATTTTCTTTCATGTAATTTTAATTTTCTTATGTAACTGAGAGAGAGGATACTTTCATGGAGGAATGAGAGCAAGCTTCTACTGAAGGTGACATCGGTGTAAGTGATCTTTTCTTAAATTGTTATTTGAATTGAATCAAAGTTTCTTTTTCTTCTTTACTCTTGTTTTCGTTTACTTTCCTCTTCTGTGTTTGTGGATCCAAATGAAACCGAAAGCCTCGAAGTTACCTTGCCCTTGCAAGTGCCGTTGATGGCTTATGGCAATGGATATCCATTTTCTATGGTAGTGTAGCTGTGCCCTTCCATTCATAGTGTAATACGGAATGGCCAGATCTATTTGTTATACTTCGCTCACCTTCAAGCAAGAACATTATCGATACGGGTCTAAGGTAAGCAGGCGCCGAAGAGGTAAGTAATTTTTTTAGGCTTTATTTTCTTTTCTTTTAGTTTTAGTGTAACTTACCAACACCATAATCTTTCAAATTTCTTTCAATCTTTTTCAATATCTTTGTAGATATCCACTTTCATTTTCTCCACCTTCTCAATCTTTCACCTTCTTC